>JAFMOC010000173.1:0-95000 GCA_019802505.1 Corydoras sp. C115 | reverse complement strand
TAAAACGGTTTTATTAACTCCTAGCTAACTACCCGTACTTTACAGTGCAGAAGTACGGCCTGGAAATGTTTATTCATTCATTCATTCATTCATTATCTCCCGCTTTATCCTCTATTAGGGTCGTGGGGGGGTTCCCCATGCCCATCCAGGGGAGAACGTCTCGGGCGCTGGGCAGATACACCCAGGACAGGGCGCCAATCCATCTCTGGGCACACACTCACTCACACAGACACACTCTATATGGGGCAATTTTTGAGAATTCAATTGACTTGATCCATGTTTTTGGACTGTGGGAGGAAACTGGAGAACCCGGAGGAAACCCACGCAGACACGGGGAGAACATGGAAACTCCACCCAGATGGGGATTCGAACCGGGAATCCCTAGCGCTGAGAGGCGAACGTGCTAACCACTAAGCCACCGTGCCGCCTTGGAAATGTTTATAAAGAACAAAATCAATTTATTTAAACTTTTGGCACACAGCACAGATAAAAAAAAAATGTTCCTTAATTTGACAATATACCATAAAAGCGGCACGCTGAAGGTCAGTTTCAGAACGGAATCTGTTGTGTACCTGTTCAGAGAAAAAGCAGAAGCCCTTGTCTTCCCGAATACATTCATAAGTCTCCCCCAGAATGGGGTTAAAAGGCTTGCTGCCCGCACGATAGTATGTGGAGGAGTACGCCGAGACCGCAAACGCAGCTACCAGCGCCTGCACACAAACACAATTCAATAAAGATCGTTAAAATTAAAAAATGGTTGGTTTTAACATCAGGGTAAATGTTTGTGGTTACATTTTTCTCATTCATTATCTCCCGCTTTATCCTCTATTAGGGTCGCGGTGGGGTTCCCAATGCCCATCCAGGGGAGAACGTTTCATTTCGTTGTTTATAATGAGCAATGACAATAAAGTTGAATTCTATTCTATTCTATTCTATTCTATATACACTACATTCATAGAGTATATAGGGGCAATTTAGATAAAAGCGATTCAGAGCAGTCAAATCACCTTGAATCCATGTTTTTGGACTGTGGATGAAACTGGAAAACCTGAAGGACAACCATGCGGACACGGGAAGAACATGGGAACTCTACCCAGATTGGGATTTGAACCTGGATCCCCACCGTTCCACCCTTAATGACAAACTGTACCTTTTAAAATGCACCCAACACCTTTTCCACATACATACAGGTTCTAATTTTTTTGGAGAAAATTATTTTTCATTCATTTATTATCTCCCGCTTTATCCTCTATTAGGGTCGCGGTGGGGTTCCCCATGCCCATTCAGGGGAGAACGTTTCGGGCGCTGGGCAGATAGACCCAGGACAGGACGCCAATCCATCACTGGGCACACACTCACTCACACAGACACACTCTATATGGGGCAATTTGGAGAATTCAATTGACTTGATCCATGTTTTTGGACTGTGGGAGGAAACCGGAGAACCCGGAGGAAACCCACGCAGACACGGGGAGAACATGGAAACTTCACCCAGATGGGGATTCGAACCGGGAATCCCTAGCGCTGAGAGGAGAACATGCTCACCACTAAGCCACCGTGCCGACAGAAAATTATTTAATTGTTTTAAATTAAATTTCTAAAAGTAATGAGTGTCATTCTGTGATCTGATAGAACGTTACCATTGTCATACTCTGTTGGATATATGTAATCTTTTTAATATTTCTTTTTCCCTGAGAATTCGAATGACAGAACCCTGTTTCTGAGATCATACCATGCGTTCATAGGGATCTTCGGTCTCGGCGGCTCGGTCCAGCAGCTCGGTGTATTCCAGCTCCTCACACATGTGCTGCAGGGTGTTGAGGGGTTCGTTTAACTCCACTGGCATTGCCACCTTGGATAAGTCTTTACCAATGTTGTTCCTCAGAATGTTCCACAGGTTAATGTTGGAGGTATCAGGAGAAGGAGCAGGTAGGCATGTGCGCCTGCCGTTACGGAACGCACCCCCGGCCACATCTCCATTTGGCACTGAGGTGGGGGAAGAGAGAGACAAGCAGAATAATACTTTACTTCAATACTTTACTAGAGATGATGAACACTGAAATACTTAAAAACAGGATACTTCTTTTCAGGATACTACAGTTTGCTAATCAAAATGTATATATATAATAAATAATAATAATAATATAATATATAAAATAAAGTCATGATGATTGACACAGATCTTGCATCATGATGTTGACCTTGATGTTAATAAAGACCAAATATTTATCCATCCATTCATTATCTTCCGCTTTATCCTCTATTAGGGTCGCGGTGGGGTTCCCCATGTCCATCCAGGGGAGAACGTCTCGGGCGCCGGGCAGATACACCCAGGACAGGGTGCCAACCTATTGCTGGACACACACTCACTCACACAGACATACTCTACATGGGGCAATTTGGAGAACTCAATTGACTTGACCCATGTTTTTGGACTGTGGGAAGAAACCGGAGAACCCGGAGGAAACCCACATGGACACGGGGAGAACACGCAAACTCCACCCAGATGGGGATTCGAACCGGGAATCCCTAGTGCTGAGAGGAGAACATGCAACCACTAAGGCACCATGCCGCCCAAGACCAAATATCTGTATATTAATTTATTAATAACACAACTACCTACTTAAGATAACAAACCTTATTTATTAAAATTAAAAACATTAATAAAAAAGCATTTAATTAATGTTGTTGCTGCGTTAACAAATTACTGTAGTGATACTGATGTTGTGGTGGTGTATAAGTGGGTTGCACACTAAGAAAGGACTAAGTAGCAACCTGTATGAAGAATTAGAGGATAACTAACAAATTGTGGTGTTACATCTACAAGGTGGATGTGTCTAATAGAGTGTACATTGGGTACTACAGGGTTAAAAATCTGACTTTTCTGTCTTTTAACAGTACGGCGGTGTCACTGCAGTACTGAGAATCATCCACCACCCTAATAATAGGGTGCTTTATGGCGTCCTGGCCCATTAGAGAAATAAAGAAAAGTATGTAGAGAAACAGATGGACTACAGAATGTACAACTATCTATATGGAATCTGGTGGTGTACCTAATAAAGTGGCCTGTAAGTCGGAGCAACCAAACAACAGTTCACTGAATGCCATGACATGTGAAAATGACTAATAACTAGGGGTGTCTTCAACTAAGGATTTTCATAGTCGAATCTGATTCGTCAGATTTTCCCTATAGTCGACTGATAGTCGAATCAGTTAAAATTTCACCACAAGATGGCGCTATAAGCGTGGTTTTTAAAAAAGATTTTTTTTTTAAATATTTTACTTGTTTTTCTAGAGCACCGTAAATGGGATCCCCGTTCTGGACTTTTTTCCACTTCAAAGAAAAAAAACCTAAAACACTCAGATCAATGAGTTTTAGGATGATGAGGATGATTTTATTTGACAAAAGGCTATATATATAACGAAAACAAAGACATTTCATGTAAAAACTAATGCTTAGCCGCAGCCATGGGCGCCCCCATGTGGTCAAAACGGTACATTCGACTATGAGGTTCATAGTCGACTACGGTTCTCCGAATCGAATCGTCGAATCAGCGAATATTGCAGCTCACCCCTACTAATAACTAATGATGTATCTGATCCATTTTAAAATAAATGTATTGTTTATGTAGTATTAAAGCGTAACATCAATCTAATAAAATTACGAAAAAACAGTCACCAGACTCTGGGCGATAGAGCGTTCTCAGCTGCTGCACCGCGTCTGTGGAACCAGCTCCCTAATAACATCCGAGTGGCAGACAGCCTGAATTCTTTTAAATCTTACTTAAAACCATCTTTTTAGGGACGCTTATAGCGCTTGACTTACTTTTATCAGGATTCCTCATCCTATTGTACATCACCATGTTCTTTTTGTTATCTTTTTTTCGTAGGCATTTACAATCTCTTTTACATTTTTGTTCTATTTTTTACTTTTCTTACATTCTACTCTATGCTATTGTTATTTTTACTTGCAGTTTATTTGTATTTTTCTTGTGTCTGTACTGTTAAGCGCTTTGAGTTTTTAGGAAAGGCGCTATACAAATAAAATGATTATTATTATTATTTAGGGGTGAGCTGCAATATTCGCTGATTCGACGATTCGATTCGGAGAACCGTAGTCGACTATGAACCTCATAGTCGAATGTACCATTTTGACCACATGGGGGCGCCCATGGCTGCTGCTAAGCATTAGTTTTTACATGAAATGTCTTTGTTTTCGTTATATATATATAGCCTTTTGTCAAATAAAATCATCCTAATTTCTAGAAAAAAAAAGAAAAAAGAAAAACAAAAAAAAGGTTTTATTTTGTTAGAAAAACAAGTAAAATATATATAAAAAAAAAAATCTTTTTTAAAAACTATGCTTATAGCGCCATCTTGTGGTGAAATTTTAACTGATTCGACTATCAGTCGACTATAGGGAAAATCTGTTGAATCAGATTCGACTATGAAAATCTGTAGTTGAATACAGCCCTATTATTATTCTTTCATTCATTATCTCCCGCTTTATTCTCTATTAGGGTCGCGGTGGGGTTCCCCATGCCCATCCAGAGGAGAACATCTCGGGCGCTGGGCAGATGCACCCAGGACAGGGCGCCAATCCATCGCTGGGCACACACTCACTCACACACACACACTCTATATGGGGCAATTTTGAGAATTCAATTGACTTGATCCATGTTTTTGGACTGTGGGAGGAAACCGGAGAACCCGGAGGAAACCCACGCGGACACGGGGAGAACCCTATTATTATTTATTATTTGAAATATGATAATGATATCAACAAACATGAGATGTTGAAAGGGACCAGCTCAATAATACTGCATTAATAGGAATTTAGAAGACAAATGAACCGCGTCATTAATGCTGTAATGTATTGCACTTGGCTCGGCTGAATGGTGTTTGGACCGATCTGGAACAAGTATGTAATTTGTTATTCAATTAGTTTGTCTCATCTAAGTAATGCTTCAAATGGCTGTATTTTTAAGTAAAGATCAATTTATCCATCATTGTTCAAAGTGCATTAATTAAGTAAGAATCAAACTGGAGCAGAATTCATTTAATTGAGTGATACTGACAAGCACTATATATATATATCACTGACTGCGTATTTAATTGGAGCTCTGGGTAAAAAGGGACGGAGAGAGAAAAAGAAAAACGATAAAACATGTGGGAGCTTCATTTGTCAAGAAACGTTATCCGTTATGCTTCAAAATATCATTCATTCATTCATTATCTCCTGCTTTATCCTCTATTAGGGTCGCGGTGGGGTTCCCCATGCCCATCCAGGGGAAAACATCTCGGGCGCTGGGCAAATACACCCAGGACAGGGCGCCAATCCATCGCTGGGCACACACTCACTCACACAAACACAGTTTTGAGAATTCAATTGACTTCATCCATGTTTTTGGACTGTGGAAGGAAACCGGAGAACCCTGAGGAAACCCACGCAGACACGGGGAGAACATGGAAACTCCACCCAGATGGGGATTCGAACCGGGAATCCCTAGCGCTGAGAGGCGAACGTGCCAACCACTAAGCCACCGCCTGCTTTAAAATAATTTATAAATATTTAAAAAATGGGCAGTCCTGGTACTTAGATCTGATTGGCTGAGCTGCTTGTCCAGCTGTGACTTATTGACAATAACACACACCTCTGAGTTCTTCTCATTCGTGTCAATGCGTGAAATAAAATACAATCCATTCTTTCCCAATGTTTTTTTTATAAACTGTGTTCTGCAATTTGGCCACTAGATGGCAGTATTTGATCATTAGCAAAACCAGGAACCTGTTACTCAGTGTTCTCTGTAAAAACCGAACTAGCTTATGTTGCGAAAGACTAAATTATTAATGATTTTTGCTTTCAACAAATGTAGTTATGAATTAAAGCATTTTATAAAAGCAATAAGAGACTCGAGGTTGTGTATTAATTGTGAATAACTCAGAGGAAAGAGGTGTAACTGTACTCGAACAACACCTTTCCCATGATTTATTTACAATAATTACCACGCTCTCTCAGACCTTACTGCTTTATTAATATACATCACGCACTGATCGGAATGTGAAGCAGTCAGAGGTGTGCGTTATTGTCAATAATGTCAAATTAAGTACCGGAACTACTTTCTTTATAATTCAATTAATTCATTAAGATAAATCACTGTTTAATAATTTGAGTTTACTCCCGGGCGGCACGGTGGCTTAGTGGTACGCATGTTCTCTCAGTGCTAGGGATTCTTGGTTGGAATCCCCATCTGGGTGGAGTTTCCATGTTCTCCCCGTGTCCACGTGGGTTTCCTCCGGGTTCTCCGGTTTCCTCCCACAGTCCAAAAACATGGATCAAGTCATTCGGTCATTTATTGGATGCTTTTATCCAAAGCGACTTACAAGGTGAGCACAGGGTTCATCACAACATCCCTGGAGCAATATTAAGGGTCTCGCTCAAGGACCCACATTGGTAACTTCAGTGGACCTGGGATTCGAACCCACAACCTTCAGATTGATAACCCAACGCCCTGACCACTGAGCTAACCCGCCCCTTCAAGTCAATTGAGTTCTCCAAAATTGCCCCATATAGAGTGTGTCTGTGTGAGTGAGTGTGTGTCCAGTGATGGATTGGCACCCTGTCCTGGGTGTATCTGCCCAGCGCCCGAAATGTTCCCCCCTGGACGGGCATGGGGAACCCCCCCGCAACCCTAATATAGGATAAAGCGGAAGATAATGAATGGATGGAGTTTACTCCCAAAAAAAAGTGTTCTTCTCATCTTAAGTAATGGTTGGAATGGCTGTGTTTTTCAGTCAAGATCAATTTATCCATCATTGACAAGCACTATACATCACTGACTGTCTGTAATCAGCTTCGGAGCTCTGGGTGAAAAGAGACAGGAGGAGAAAAAGACGACAGATAAAACGTGGGTGGAGCTTACTTTGTCGGGAAACGTTATCCGTAACGCTGGCATTGTCCTCTGAAATGTTATCGCTTACATCGCTGACGTAGGACTCGTCATCGGAACCCTAAAGGGAGAATAAAAATAGAGAGTGATGGGGTAGTCAGGAGGGCGGTGGGAGGGGAAAAAGCTGCACATTACATAGCCACCTCCTGCCTTCTTTCATGTCCCTGTGCAATGCTGAGTCTCATTTTTGTGGTGTGTGTGTGTGTGTGTGTGTGTGTGTGTGTGTGTGTGTGTGTGTGCATGCATGTGCTGATTCTCTGCAGCTCTGAACAGCTGACTGCAGTGCAGCAGAAGTGAAGCTGATGGTGATGATCAATAGAAACGCTCCACCACGCAGCACGTACTACATACAGGAATGTAGCATCAACTAAATACAACACTTCATCTTAAACTTAAATCTGTAAGATCATTAGTAATTAACAGTGGACTGATTGCCATTTCACATGACTATTAGAAACATTCATTCATTCATTATCTCCCGCTTTATCCTCTATTAGGGTCGCGGTGGGGTTCCCCATGCCCATCCAGGGGAGAATGTCTCGGGCGCTGGGCAGATAGACCCAGGACAGGACGCCAATCCATCGCTGGACACACTCACTCACACAGACACACGCTATATGGGGCAATTTTGAGAACACAATTGACTTGATCCATGTTTTTGGACAGTGGGAGGAAACCGGAGAACCCGGAGGAAACCCACGCGGACACGGGGAGAACATGGAAACTCCACCCGGATTGGGATTCGAACCGGGAATCCCTAGTGCTGAGAGGAGAACATGCTAAACCACTAAGCCACCGTGCCGCCACTATTAGAAACATTCATTCATTCATTCATTATCTCCCGCTTTATCCTCTATTAGAGTCGCGGTGGGGTTCCCCATGCCCATCCAGGGGAGAACGTCTCGGGCACTGGGCAGATAGACCCAGGACAGTGTATCGCTGGACACACACTCACTCACACAGACACACTCTATATGGGGCAATTTGGAGAACTCAATTGACTTGATCCATGTTTTTGGACTGTGGGAGGAAACCGGAGAACCCGGAGGAAACCCACGCAGACACGGGGAGAACATGGAAACTCCACCCGGATTGGGATTTGAACCGGGAATCCCTAGCGCTGAGAGGAGAACATGCCAACCACTAAGCCGCCACTATTAGAAACATGTTAGCGCCAAATGTAAATCATCACAGATGTGACTTACAATATTCGTAATAATTTAGGGAAACCTCAATCAGTTAGTAAAACCATGAGGTACGAGAAAGCATGGAGTTATTGTGAAGAAAGTACAGGAAATGTCGGGAGTAGAGTTACGCTTCATTCACGTGATTTATTAAACTGGTCTTCTGCAATGAAATCTAGTCTGGATTTCTGGGGCGTGGTAGATCAGTGGTCAGGGCGTTGGGCTATCAGTCTGAAGGTTGGGGGTTCAAATCCCAGGTCCACTGAAGTTACCAATGTGGGTCCTTGAGCGAGACCCTTAACCCTCATTGCTGAGGGTGTGGTAGCTCAGTGGTTGGGGTGTTGGGTTATCAATCTGAAGGTTGGGGGTTCAAATCCCAGGTCCACTGAAGTTACCAATGTGGGTCCTTGAGCAAGACCCTTCACCCTCATTGCTCCAGGGATGTTGTGATGAACCCTGTGCTCACCTTGTAAGTCACTTTGGATAAAAGCATCTGATAAATGGCCAAATGTAAATGTTTTAAAGTAAACATTGAAAGTCATTTTTTCAAGTACGCCACTCACGTACCTCGTTCTCTGAAGAACTGGCGGAAAGCAGGACTTCCTGAGCATCAAAGAATTCAGAGACGGACTCAGACATCGAGAGTCGGCTTTCGTTGGAGGGCTGCTGCGTCAGAGGTATCCCGACATGAATCTGTTCGCTCGCCTGTTAGACACAGAAACACGAGCACAGAGTTACAGTGAGATGCAAGGATTAGAAAAAACCTGATTTTAAATACGAACCCCGAATATTTTAACCGGACAAGAATAAGAATGCCGAACCCTCACAGACAGGGGTCATTAGTAACACTAGACTGTAACGACTTGAAGATTTGTAAATCAATCTGAATGCTAATGCTGCAAATGTAACTGTGTCTGAAGGGACATGGTGCAGTTAAGGTTCATTGAGCTGAAGGACGTGTTGAGGTGAGTGTGAGGGTTTCTACCTCATCAGGACTGCTGATGATGTTAACACTGACCACCTGCTCGGTCAGCACAGACTCGGAGTGAATGCGATTCAGCCGAGATTTCAGCTCGGCATTCTGGGACAGGGCCTAGTTAACGAACCATCGCAAAATTAAACATTTTAAAATGACATACAGTATTTATTTGCAGCTATGTACAAGACTGTGAGGATTATTTTATTTCTAGAAGCTCTACAGTTGAAGATTTCAGTGACGTCACTTACGCCAGACACTTCAAGCAAAATATTGGGAGATATTATTATATGGGGGGAAAAAAAAAAAAAAAAAAAAATATATATATATATATATATATATAATATATATATATATATATATATATATTCATGCATTATCTCCCGCTTTATCCTCTATTAGGGTCGCGGTGGGGTTCCCCATGCCCATCCAGGGGAGAACGTCTCGGGCGCTGGGCAGATACACCCAGGACAGGGCACCAATCCATCTCAGGGCACACACTCACTCACACAGACACACTCTATATGGGGCAATTTGGAGAATTCAATTGACTTGATCCATGTTTTTGGACTGTGTGAGGAAACCAGAGGACCCGGAGGAAACCCATGCAGACACAGGGAGAACATGGAAACTCCACCCAGATGGGGATTCGAACCGGGAATCCCTAGCGCTGAGAGGCGAACGTGCTAACCACTAAGCCACCGTGCCGCCTATATATATATATATATATATATATAAAATTAAAATAAAATATATATACTTAAATAAAACGGTGGTTTAGTGGTTCGCACGTTCGCCTCTCAGCGCTAGGGATTCCCGGTTCGAATCCCCATCTGGGTGGAGTTTCCATGTTCTCCCCATGTCCCCGTGGGTTTCCTCCGGGTTCTCCGGTTTCCTCCCACAGTCCAAAAACATGGATCAATCAATTGAGTTCTCTAAATGCCCCATATAGAGTGTGTTTGAGTGTGTGAATGTGTACCAAGCGATGGATTGGCGCCCTGTCCTGGGTCTATCTGCCCAGCGCCCGAGACGTTCTCCCCTGGATGGGCATGGGGAACCCCACCGCAACCCTAATAGAGGATAAAGCGGAAGATAATGAATGAATGAATGAATGAATAATTAAAATGACATATTTATAGCACCTTTACCTTTTAGATTATTTCTTATTAGCATAGAGTAAAACTTTAAGCTATAAAGGTGGTTGTAGAATCAATGTCAGAAATGTAATACTAACCTGTGACAGAGAGTGTCTCAGAGTCATTATCTGAGAAGACTGGCTGGACAGCTCCTGCTCGGAGAGCACCTGCTTAATCTTCTCCTTTTCTATTGCCACCGTGTTGAAGGCAGACTTCAGCAGAGAGTGCACTAAAGAAATAATTATATATACAGTACATACTGAACACTGATTAACAGGTTTCCGCTTTCGCTAACACACAAATTACAGAATGTAGTTTATAAAAAACAGGAAAAATAATGTATTGTAGATCACACATTGATACAAATGTGAAGCGCTTAGAAGTGTGTATTATTTTCAATAATGTTACGGCTGGACAAACAGCTCAGCCAATTAGATTTAAGGACCGGAACTACTTGTTTTTTTATAAATATATATAAATTAGATGAGATATATAAGATACATTATTTATCTTTCGCTTAATCCTTTACTAGGGTTACACCATGCCCATTTAGATACCACTAGACAGGGCACCAATCCATCAGTGGGCACACACACTCACACAGACACACACACACACTGCAAGGGGTAAATTAGAAAGGAGCAATTTAGAGCAGACAGGGAGCCTGGAGGAGAAAACCCACATGGACAGGAATTAAAAAAAAAAAAGTTATATTTTAGATGTGCAGCCTATTAAAGCCAGACTAAAGTAGCCTGCAGCAACACTTATTATTGAGATGAGGATTTATTCAATATTTTTATATTTAGGAATAATTCAATATATACAATAGTTTACCACAAGGTGGCAGTAGTGGGTTGTTGAAAAACACTTAAATTGGTACCATAAAATTTATGACAATCTGACCACGATGAAGCACAATCACACACATTTTAGTTCTTTTTAAATTCAGAAATGCTTTTAGACAATGTATTAATGACTTTAAGACTTCTACACTTCCCCTGAGGATTAATAAAGGATTCTGATTCTGATGAACAATTATAGGGACATGTAAGAACATTAAGCTTTATGATGTTTTAGATAAAAGGCTTGAACTAATGGAGCGAACAGAATACCAGAGATTGGATTTAAATAATTTTAAATTGTCCGTTTTTTGTTTATTACGGTCAGTTGTTTTACCACCATCTCCACCGTTCTTGGGGTAAATCTACAACCTTGCCATCTTGTTGCCATATTTGGGATTTCTGAACCTTCAATTGTACTCGACTCTACACAAAGTATTGTATTCTTTATTTATTCCCAAAGAACACAGCGATATCCAGTGTGAGCAGAAAACTAAAATACAAAAATATGGAAACACCAACAGTGGTTCAGAGGTTAAAATCTCTATCTATAATTCTATCATTTCTTTTTGGAAAAAAAAAAATGATGTGCATTATTTTTTAACTAGAGAGTTCTTGAATAATTAATTTATGATAAATCATATCTGACTTTAATGCTGCTATAAAAGCACATCTGTATTTGTAGATCACTGCATGTCTATATGTGTATGTATATATCTATACTTTTTTATTCATTCATTCATTATCTCCCGCTTTATCCTCTATTAGGGTCACGGTGGGGTTCCCCATGCCCATCCAGGGGAGAACATCTCGGGCGCTGGGCAGGTAGACCCAGGACAGGGCGCCAATCCATCGCTGGGCACACACTCACTCACATACACACTCTGTATGGGGCAATTTGGAGAATTCAATTGACTTGACCCATGTTTTTGGACTGTGGGAGGAAACCGGAGAACCCGGAGGAAACCCACGCAGACACGGGGAGAACATGGAAACTCCACCCAGATGGGGATTCGAACCGGGAATCCCTAGCGCTGAGAGGAGAACGTGCCGAACACTAAGCCACTGTGCCGCCTACTTTTTTTATTTTAAATGTTGGATGATATTTATTTCAGTTTTATGGTAAAAAGTATGGCAATAAATAAATCATTTAAAAAAGACTAAATGAACAAGACAACATCTTAAGCTTCTAAAAGAATAGCTGAATGTTGCCATGTGTCTCAAAGACAAAATTCTGTCAACAAATAAACCATCAAAGCTTCAAGGCAGACAGTTATAATGATAAAGCCAACATCTAAACATCACCGCAAATAGAATACATAACGAAATAAATATTATCAAAATAATGTTCAATGTCCTCAGGCCTAAACCACCATTTGGAAAAAAAAAAGGTTAACAAATCTGAAGGATGGAGTTTTATTAGCTAAAGGATCACTTAGAAGCATTTACCGTCTCTGTACTCTAAAAACGCAACAAATTTAAAAGAACCAACCTTTCTGAGCGATCACACAGAAGTCCTCTTGCAGTTTTATGTAATCACAGGCACTCTCGGTGCCGTCAGTCAGCCGCGTAACTGGCGTTGGGTAATCAACTAACTCTGCACATAGGTTTGGGTTTGAGGAATGAAGGCGCATTGCTGCCATACTCGCACTTAGAGGTACCTGAAAAAGCACACACACACACACACACACAGCAGGTTGTTCACATCTACAGAATATAATGTCATGACAAATTTCTGAGTCATGGAAAAATCTCTGAGTGTGCTGGACCATCGAGTCCTCATGTGCTGCCCTCTCATTTACAGTCCACTATGTTCAAACAACTCAACCTGAAACTATTACACACAGATGAATCCACACAAACACACTCAATACGGGTGCAATTTAGAGCATTTAATTTACCTGGAATCCATGTTTTTGGACTGTGGGAGCAAACTGAGAACATGGAAACTCCAACCAAATTGGATTTCGAACCTGGAATCCCCAGCGCAGAGAGGAGAACATGCTAACCACTAAGCCACTGTGCCTCTAATACATGTACTTATTCATTTATTCATTTACTGTCTTCCGCTTAATCCTGTTGTAGGGTCGCTGGGGGGTTCCCCATGCCCATCCAGGGGAGAACGTTACTTGAATCCATGTTTTTGGACTGTGGGAGGAAACCGGAGAACTGGAGAAAACTCACGGGGAGAACATGGAAACTCCACCCAGATTGGTATGTACTATGAAAGTAAAGATGATCTATCTATTTTGGTTGGGTCTTCAGTAGACCTTAAATTGTAATTGTAAGCTGCAAAAAGCTAAGGGGCAAATTGAGAAAACAACAGCCTTCCTGACATGGCAACGAATTTCTCTCACATCCTCGTACAGTATATTAATTACTGCAGAAAATTCATTCATTATCTCCCGCTTTATCCTCTATTAGGGTCGCGGTGGGGTTCCCCATGCCCATCCAGGGGAGAACATCTCGGGCGCTGGGCAGGTAGACCCAGGACAGGGCGCCAATCCATCGCTGGGCACACACTCACTCACATACACACTCTGTATGGGGCAATTTGGAGAATTCAATTGACTTGACCCATGTTTTTGGACTGTGGGAGGAAACCGGAGAACCCGGAGGAAACCCACGCAGACACGGGGAGAACATGGGAACTCCACCCAGATGGGGATTCGAACCGGGAATCCCAAGCGCTGAGAGGAGAACGTGCTAACCACTTAGCCAACGTGCCGCTTGCAGGAAATTAATACATTTAATTTAATAGTAAGGGAATTTATTTTTAATTTAAAGGCTATAACTGCTTATATTACATATATAATTGATAATAATCATTTTGGCTGTTTGTGGGTGTGATGCTGGGTTAACTGCAGTGGAGAAGATCAGATTCCACATTTGTTGTTTGTACCGGGGGTGAAAAAGAGGAAAATGCGAGCACGAAAGAGGAAGTGTCAGCAACCAACTGTTCATTTGATGTAATGCCGTGCTGTAACGATTTTGCGTTTTAATGTTGGGTGTTTTTGCAATAATTCAGGAAACAACAAAAGTTTCACAAGAAACAGCAGCATTGTGATTAGAGACTAATTGGTCATTTAAGCACATGGGGTTTCAGTATGTCTGAGCCGAATAGGGAAGAGAAGTGTGTGAGACGTATAGAATTACCACCAACAATAAAAAAGATAGAACAATTAAAGATGGTGTACCTGCAGCTGCACCTTTGTGTCTTTGCTGACACTTTTTGTTCTCCATCGTCTGCTGACTCGCTTTTCTTTCTTTGATAAATCTACACAGTTACTCTGCGTTTCAAACACAATCATCCAACCACACACACACACACACACACACACACACAGACAGACACAAATGGGTTAATTGGTACCAAACAGAGCAAAAGGCTATCTGAAAAGCTGATGGAATTAGATTAGAGCTGATGGCACTTAAAAATCATGGGCTGGTGTTGCACAGTTTGTAAATGATGAATTTAAAGGAGATATATACTGTTCTTTGTTTCATCTTTAATGCGGTGTAAATGCCCCAGAACAAAATACGTCCAGAAATCTGCTGCTCATGATAACAGTAACTCAATACCTTCACCTTGACATGACGTTGTTTGTTTCCACTCCATTAGTGACGTACTGTCATCTGCTTTTTATTTTTTTATTATTTAAATTATTTTCATTGATTATTAAGCGGCACGGTGGCTTAGTGGTTAGCACTTTCGCCTCTCAGCGCTAGGGATTCCCGGTTCGAATCCCCATCTGGGTGGAGTTTCCATGTTCTCCCCGTGTCCGTGTGGGTTTCCTCCTGGTTCTCCGGTTTCCTCCCACAGTCCAAAAACATGGATCAAGTTAATTGAATTCTCCAAATTGCCCCATATAGTGTGTCTGTGTGAGTGAGTGTGTGCCCAGCGATGGATTGGCGCCCTGTCCTGGGTCTATCTGCCCAGCGCCCGAGACGTTCTCCCCTGGATGGGCATGGGGAACCCCACCGCGACCCTAGTAGAGGATAAAGCGGGAGATAATGAATGAATGATTATTAAGCAATTGATAGTAGAATTAAAATAGTATTTTTATTTGTCGCTTTTTATTTTTATTTCATGACAAAACGATGTAATAGTGATTATCTTATTATTTTGTTTCTCTTAAAAGGACACCCAGCCAATGTTTCATTTTCATGCCTTTTAATAGCAACGACGCCAAAATCAGACCGCACCTGGCTCTTAAAGAAAAACGCAAGTGACTCGCTAATTGGTTTATTGCACATTACACCCAAAACACACCCATAATTAATTAATATAATTAACACATGCTTTTTGCACTTTTCCCACCTCGCAGGGTGTACTTCTCTATGGTGCTCTAAAGATGACTAAAGTAGAGCCCTGAGAACATCTCATTAACTGTTTTAATATTCATTCATTCATTATCTTCCGTTTTATCCTACATTAGGGTCGCGGGGGGGGGGGGGGTTCCCCATGCCCACCCAGGGGAGAACGTTTCGGGTGCTGGGCAGATACACCCAGGACAGGACGCCAATCTATCACTGGGCACACACTCACTCACACAGACACACTCTATATGGGGCAATTTGGAGAACTCAATTGACTTGATCCATGTTTTTGGACTGTGGGAGGAAACCGGAGAACCCGGAGGAAACCCACGTGGACACGGGGAGAACGTGGAAACTCTACCCAGATGGGGATTCGAACCGGGAACCCCTAGTGCTAAGAGGTGAATGTGCTAACCACTAAGCCACCGGAACGACGATGTAATATTGGTTATCTTATTATTTTGGGATATTATACATACAAAAACCTTTTTACACCCAGCCAATGGTCTATTTTAATGCCTTTTAATAGCAACGACGCCAAAATCAGCCAGCACCTGGCTCTTAAAGAAAAAGGCAAGTGGCAAGGCAAGGCAAAACACACCCATAATTAATGAATATATTAACACATGCTTTTTGCACTCTTCACGCCTCGCAGGGTGTATTTCTCCCATAACCATGCCATTTATCAAGCTGCATGGTGTGTATTTGACAGCTCGATAAAGATGACTAAAGTAGAGCCCTGAGAACATCTCATTAACTGTTTTAATAATAAAATCAATTAGTTCCCTAACGAACACTTACTGGCCATATAATTGGTTTACATTATTAGGTAATAGGGTGTAGGATGATGCTAAGGACTGCAGTCATACCGACATGGTGGTGGTGCAGGTGTGTTAGTGTTGTGCTGGTATGAGTGGATCAGACACAGCTGTACTGCTGGACAGAGAACAATCCACTAAATTAGAACATACGGGGGTCTGATCCACTCGTACCATCATCCACCAACCTAATAATACCTGCTCTGTGGGGGTCCTGATCATCAGAGAACAGAGTAAAGAGGACTAACAGAGGATGTAGAGAACCAGATGGGAGTACAGAACGGAATTATAGAACTACAAAGTCCATCTGTGTGATCAGTGGAGAACAATGAGCTAACCTAATAAAATGGCCGGTGAATCTATATTTGTATTTTGTAGGGGTGAGCTGCAATATTCGCCGATTTGATTCAGAGAACCGTAGTCGACTATGAACCTCATAGTCGAATGTATAATTTTGACCACATGGGGGCGCCCATGGCTGCTGCTAAGCATTAGTTTTTACATGAAATGTCTTTGTTTTCGTTATATATATAGCCTTTTGTCCAATAAAATCATCCTAATTTCTAGAAAAAAAAAGAAAAAAGAAAAACAAAAAAAAAGGTTTTCTTTTGTTAGAAAAACAAGTAAAAAATATATATATAAAAAAAATCTTTTTTAAAAACTATGCTTATAGCGCCATCTTGTGGTGAAATTTTAACTATCAGTCGACTGTTGGGAAAATCTGACGAATCAGATTCGACTATGAAAATCCTTAGTTGAATACACCCCTAGTATTTTGTATTATTTTTTTTTTATCAAGGAAGCAGTTTTCTTTTTTTTTTTTTACCGGTTAACCACACACACACTTTTATATCTGATCCAAAACGAAAGCTGAAAAAACCCTATTTTATTGTGTACAATTAATTAATTTTAGTAGTTCAGTGTCATTAATGGGGAAGTGCTACAGCTATGAGGTAGTGGGGACTTTTTGGTGGTGAAAATGGCACCCACGCAGAGATTCACCTGCACACACACACACACACCCACACACACAAAACCTTTGAAACCTATAGCCCTGACAACTAGACCTACACAACACCAAGTTCTCTTTGTGTCCGTGTTGGTGTTTTGCTCGTCACCTGCATTTCTGTGAAGCTCGGCGCTGACTGGGTTCTCTGCAAGATCTCCAAACTCTGCAGCAAGCGGGTCAGATCCATCAGACTGGTCTGACAGTGTGCAAGCTCTGAAACACAAACACACAAGACAATAATAAAGAAGACAACAATAAAGTCAAGCAGAAGGCCCATGTTATGTGTATGCAGCTGCTCGGCGTCTATTGATGCATTATTGTTCAACGCTTCCTGTTAAGCCCCCCAGTGCTCCTCTGACTTTAGTCTCCACAAGAGCAAACTTTGTTGTAATCCCATCACAAACAAACGCTACTGAAACAAACCCTTATTTCCTTTATTTATTGCCTGAGGAGTTTGAGTCACACTTCATTATGATAATGTAATATACCCACTCTGCTGCTGCTAGAGGCGACGGCAATGCGCTAAAGTATCTGTGCGCATGTCTAACTGAACCGAACATTTACTTTGAAAAGCCATAAAGAAAAAACGGACCAAACATCCATTTTAATGATCAGTCAAATTATGGAACCAGAAAAATGAAACCATTTACATCACAGACCGCTCAACTGAGCGCCAGGGGCAATTATGTTTGGGTCTACTGGTCAACATTCACACTGATGTCACATTCATTAATTATCTTTGGCTTAATCCTCTACTACGTGGTGGTGGTGGTGGTGGTGGTGGGGGGGGTTGGGGTTGTTCCCCAATGCCCTTCCAGGGGAAAAAGTTTGCTGGGCACATACACCCAGGACAGGACGCCAATCTATCGAACAAACACACACTATATGGAAAAATTAAAAGTCTGAACCATGTTTATGGACTGTGGGAGGAAACCGGAGATTAGTTTATACTAAGGGTGAGCTGCAATATTCGCTGATTCGACGATTCGATTCGGAGAACCGTAGTCGACTATGAACCTCATAGTCGAATGTACCATTTTGACCACATGGGGGCGCCCATGGCTGCTGCTAAGCATTAGTTTTCACATGAAATGTCTTTGTTTTCGTTATATATATAGCCTTTTTTCATTCATTATCTCCCGCTTTATCCTCTATTAGGGTCGTGGTGGGGTTCCCCATGCCCATCCAGGGGAGAACGTCTCAGGCGCTGGGCAGATAGACCATGAGTGTGTGCCATCGCTGGGCACACACTCACTCACACAGACACTCTCTATTTGGGGCAATTTTGAGAATTCAATTTACCTTGACCCATGTTTTTGGACTGTGGGAGGAAACCGGAGAACCCGGAGGAAACCCACGCAGACACAGGGAGAACATGGAAACTCCACCCAGATGGGGATTCGAACCGGGAATCCCTAGCGCTGAGAGGCGTACGTGCTAACCACTAAGCCACCGTGCCGCCCTATATAGCCTTTTGTCAAATAAAATCATCATAATTTTTTGTTTTTTAGGTTTTTTTAGGTTTTCCCTTTGAAGTGGAAAAAAGTCCAGAACGGGGATCCCATTTACGGTGCTCTAGAAAAACAAGTAAAATATATTTAAAAAAAAAATCTTTTTTTAAAAACCACGCTTATAGCGCCATCTTGTGGTGAAATTTTAACTGATTCGACGATCAGTCGACTATAGGGAAAATCTGACGAATCAGATTCGACTATGAAAATCCTTTGTTGAATACACCCCTAGTTTATACAGCAGATTATTTTCCGATGTTTTTTATAAACCGCATTCTGTAATTTGGCCACTAGAGTTGCAGTTAGCATATTCTCCTCTCAGCACTGGGGATCTAGGTTTGAATCCCAATCTGGGTCGAGTCACTATGTTCTCCCCGTGTCCGTGTGGGTTTCCTCCCACAGTCCAAAAACATGGATTGGACAAGTGTGCCCAGTGATACATTGGCGCCCTGTCTTGGGTTTATCTGCCCAGCACCTGAAACGTTCTCCCCACGACCCTAGTAGATGATTAAGTGGAAGACAATGAATGAATAAACTAGAACACAAGCAAAGATAAGAGAAGCAAGTTATCAAGTTGGCGACACGGTGGCTTAGTGGTTAGCATGTTCGCCTCTCAGCGCTAGGGATTCCCGGTTCGAATCCCCATCTGGGTGGAGTTTCCATGTTCTCCCCGTGTCCGCGTGGGTTTCCTCCGGGTTCTCCGCTTTCCTCCCACAGTCCAAAAACATGGATCAAGTTAATTGAGTTCTCCAAATTGCCCCATATAGAGTGTGTTTGAGTGAGTGAGTGTGTACCCAGCGATGGATTGGCGCCCTGTCCTGGGTGTATCTGCCCAGCGCCCGAGACGTTCTCCCCTGGATGGGCATGGGGAACCCCACCGCGACCCTAATAGAGGATGAAGCGGGAGATAATGAATGAATGAATGAAGTTATCAAGTTATGGTTCGATTGATTCAGAGGTTTGAGGATTCTCAAATGTTACGTAGAATGCAGGAGGTTTAGGAAAGAGAAAGAGAAGGAATGGGTATTACCCTCGGCGCACTTGTCCATTTCCTCGGATTCCTGTAACCAGGCTGCCACCTTACTCTGGCCATTGCTGTAGGATTGGGGCAGGCTGGTGGTGCTGGGCAGAGAAGGTTGCCAGGGCAAAGAACTAGGCTTCACCTGCTGCTGAGAAAACAGAGACAGACACATATGTACATGCGGGCCCACACAAAGAGAGAAGAGACAGCGAGGGGGAGAAACAAAACTATGCAAATAAGGAAAAAACCACAAAGGGTTCTGGAGATGCTGTGAGAGCACAGATAGTGAGGAAGAACCTTGTTACAGTCAGAGGTCAATGGAATATTCATTGATTCATTCAGTTTCCCATGCCCATCCAGGGGAGAACGTTTCGAGCACTGGGCAGATACATCCAGGACAGGGCGCCAATCCATCACTGGGCAAATACTACTCACACAGACATATGGGGCAATTTAGATTTACCTTGAATCCAATTTTTTTGATTGTGGGGCGAAACCAGAGAACCTAGAGGAAACCCACCCAAACACAGGGAGAACATGAAAACTTCACCCAGATTGGGAAACCTGGAATCCCCAACACTGAGAGTGGCACGGTGGCATTTCAGCACTGGGGATCCAGTCGCATGTTCTCCCCATGTCCACATGGGTTTCCTCTGGGTTCTCCGGTTTGCTCTCACAGTCCAAAAACATGGATTCGAGGTAAACTGGATGATCTAAATTGCCCCATATATGGTGTGTTTTTGTGTGTCTGAGTCAGTGTGAGTGAGTGATAGATTGGCCTCCTGTCCTGGGTGTATCTGCCCAGCGCCCGAAACGTTCTCCCCTGGATGGGCATGGGAGGATTAATTACGAATGAACGAACGAATGAACTTATTTCAAATGCCAAGTTCTCTTTTATTGTCAGGGAAAGGAAAAAAAAAAACATTAAAGACGACCAACAGAGTGGTTTTGACAGGGTTTGTTTTGATGAGGGCGGCACGGTGGCTTAGTGGGTTAGCACGTTCGCCTCTCAGCGCTAGGGATTCCCGGTTCGAATCCCCATCTGGGTGGAGTTTCCATGTTCTCCCCGTGTCCGCGTGGGTTTCCTCCGGGTTCTCCGCTTCCTCCCACAGTCCAAAAACATGGATCAAGTCAATTGAGTTCTCTAAATTTCCCCATATAGAGTGTGTCTGTGTGAGTGAGTGTGTGCCCAGCGATGGATTGGCGCCCTGTCCTGGGTGTATCTGCCCAGCGCCCGAGACGTTCTCCCCTGGATGGGCATGGGGAACCCCACCGCGACCCTAATAGAGGATAAAGCGGGAGATAATGAATGAATGAATGAATGTTTTGATGAGTCGTCAATGACTTGCACTAAGTGCATCACAGGTTCTCCTGAGAACACATCCATGTATCGCTAAATAACCACAGTGAAAGACAGAGCGCCGGCCTGCTGAAGTTGGTGACCGTGTGTGTGTGTGTGTGTGTGTGTGTGTGTGTGTGTGTGATTACCTTGTTTTCGTGCGCTGGACCGGGGGTCGTCTGAGGTGACTCGAGGCTGGGTGGTGGGGGGAAGCTTCGTAAGCTAGCGTCACGAGGCGAGCGCACAATCTCATTCTGCCTGTACAGGCGGTGGTGACGCAGCTTGCACACCCAGGAATCAAACACATCCGGAGACTTCACCTACACACACACACACACACACACACACACACACACACACACACCACCCAGACCCAAGAAAGAGAATTGAGACAGGTAGCATGTCTTTCACAGCTGTCTCTCTGCAGCGCTGTTTACTTAAACGGCTTATTTCTCTTACACACTCTTTAGTGCTCTTAACTCGCTCACCTTAAGGTGGTAGATGTGCTCCTCAGTGTCCAAGTCGATGCGTCGAGCTCGCTTCTTAATGGACATGACAGACAGGCCTACATCTATGCTGCCATGCAGTTTACCCTTCTGGATCTAACAGACATATCAAGAAAAGCACATTTAATATTAGAGCCTATTAGCGGAAATACTCCAATTCTACACATCAGAATTGCTTCCCAATAATCCATCACTGCGGTATCACTTTGCACAGTGGACACACCCCGTTAGAAAGCTCTAATGGGTTTATTCCCGGTTTCTGACATTCTATAGCTGTAATGTCCAAGTTTTTAATGCAGCAGCGACCTCATAGGACTGTCGCTAGAACGTTTAGGTTTCAAACTCCTGGGTCTGAAAGACATTGAGCCCCAAGGTCAGGGTATCGTGGCCCATCTGGTACCAGTGACCCTAACCTTACTCAGCGATCAGGGTTCACTTTGAAAACCAGACTAGATTACATTGTGGAAGACAAGTTTATTAACGATTTTGATTTTTAATAAACACATTTGTGAATCAAATCTTTTCATCCATAGGGTCGCGGGGGGGGTTCCCCATGCCCATCCAGGGGAGAACGTCTCGGGCGCTGAGCAGAATACACCCAGGACAGGACGCCAATCTATCACTGGACACACTCACACACACAGACACACTCTATATGGGGCCATTTGGAGAACTCAATTGACTTGATCCATGTTTTTGAACTGTGGGAGGAAAGCGGAGAACCTGAAGGAAACCCAGGCGGACACGGGGAGAACATGGAAACTCCACCCAGATGGGGATTCGAACCAGGAATCCCTAGCGCTGAGAGGCAAATGTGCTAATCACTAAGCCACCCGAATCAAATCTTGTTTTTTATTGTTATAGTGTGTTTGTAACCATTTTGTAAAAGCAATAAGGCACTCATGCTTGTGTATTATTGTGAATAAACCACAGAAAAGAGGTGTAACTAACTAATAACACCTTTTCATGTGATTTATTCACAATATTGTACATTAGGGGTGAGCTGCAATATTCGCTGATTCGACGATTCGATTCGGAGAACCGTAGTCGACTATGAACCTCATAGTCGAATGTACCATTTTGACCACATGGGGGCGCCCATGGCTGCTGCTAAGCATTAGATTTTACATGAAATGTCTTTGTTTTCGTTATATATATATATATATAGCCTTTTGTCAAATAAAATCATCCTAATTTCTGTTAATATTTTTTTTGAAAAAAGTCCAGAACGGGGATCCCACTTACGGTGCTCTAGAAAAACAAGTAAAATATTTAAAAAAAACTTTTTTAAAAACCACGCTTATAGCGCCATCTTGTGGTGAAATTTTAACTGATTCGACTATCAGTCGACTATAGGGAAAATCTGACGAATCAGATTCGACTATGAAAATCCTTAGTTGAAGACACCCCTAGTGTACATCCTCTCATGCCTTATTGCATTATTTAAAGCAATGTGAATATAGCTAGTTGCTGTGCATGAGAAACCCAGACTCCTGTCATTCGTACCCCACCCGGTTCCATACTGATACCACAGAAAATATTAGACTGATACAGTTTTTAAATATAAAACAGGCTGAAAAAGCCACATGGGTCTTCATTGTGAGAATTTCCTTAAATAATAGTTTCTGTTTTGCAGAACGAAAGAGCACAAAACAATTTATATGCAAGTTAGGCTTCCTTAGCAAAGCTATATAACACCACGGAGTTTGTACGACGTGCAGGAGGACAGATCGTGATGGGTACAAATAACTGCGCATAAAATTAGAATAACAAATATTAAACAAAAGAATTCCATCAGCAGTATTTCATTAGCAATCGATTCAATTCCCCGGCTCATGCCGAGGTGGTGGCTCGGAATGTCTCGCCCTCAACCGCAAAATACAAAATTAAAATGAACTATTATTCATTCAGACAGCAAACTAAACCATTTCACCCCCTTTTAAAAGAACAAGCGTAGATGTTCTCCGACGCAATGCCGCATGCTACAACTGAATCTTACAGCGTAACATACAGTATGGGTTCTCCACAAAGAAAATCTGACGTGTGAGGAACATAAAGTGCACACATGCTGTTATCTCTGCTGTGTTTCGAAGTGTACTTACATCAATGGGCGACTTGGAGTATTTTAAAATCCCATTATCTAAGATGAAGAATCTCTGTTTGGAAAGGAAAGAAATGCATAAAGTTAATAACAAGAAGTCCAAACGGCATCCATTTAAAGTACAGCGGCTATAATAAGAGAATAATTACATTCTACAGGCTGAACTGAGTGCAGGACGCACTTCAGACGTTTGTTGCAGAATATAGAGCAGGTAGAGCGAGGCTGATTAGAGGATCAATAACTTTATTACTGCAGTTTTTTCTTTTTTAAAAAATAATCTTTATGTATAATAATTGTGGTTAAATGTTTAAAAGCCAAATAAAGATTATTTAAAAAAAAAAGGGAAACTGCGGTAATAAAGTTATTATTTTTTCTTTTTAATCATTGTTATTTAATCGTTGTTATGTTGTATGTGTATTTTTTAGAGGTACTTTATGTATAATAATTGTGGTTAAATGTTTAAAAGCCAAATAAAGTACCTCTAAAAAAATACATACAACATAACAACGATTAAAGAACATTCATTCATTCATTATCTCCCGCTTTATCCTCTATTAGGGTCGCGGTGGGGTTCCCCATGCCCATCCAGGGGAAAACGTCTCGGGCGCTGGGCAGATACACCCAGGACAGGGCGCCAATCCATCGCTGGGTACACACTCACTCACACAGACACACTCTATATGGGGCAATTTGGAGAACTCAATTAACTTGATCCATGTTTTTGGACTGTGGGAGGAAACCGGAGAACCCGGAGGAAACCCACACGGACACGGGGAGAACATGGAAACTCCACCCAGATGGGGATTCGAACCAGGAATCCCTAGCGCTGAGAGGCGAACATGCTAACCACTAAGCCACCGTGCCGCCGATTAAAGAACAATAATGATTAAATAGAAAAAATAATAAAATAAAAAAAGGAAAATACATTAAAAAAATTTTTATTAAAATGTGTAGGTGGCTTAGTGGTTAGCACGTTCGCCTCTCAGCGCTAGGGATTCCCGGTTCAAATCCCCATCTGGGTGGAGTTTCCATGTTCTCCCCGTGTCCGCGTGGGTTTCCTCCGGGTTCTCCGCTTTCCTCCCACAGTCCAAAAACATGGATCAAGTTAATTGAGTTCTCTAAATTGCCCCATATAGAGTGTGTCTGTGTGAGTGAGTGTGTGCCCAGCGATGGATTGGCGCCCTGTCCTGGGTCTATCTGCCCAGCGCCCGAGACGTTCTCCCCTGGATGGGCATGGGGAACCCCACCGCGACCCTAATAGAGGATAAAGCGGGAGATAATGAATGAATGAAATGAATGAATAAAATGTGTAGTTAGGAATAAATAAAAAATAGTGGGCCGGTCATTCTTAGAGTAATGTATAATATGAAGCACAGTGTATACGTACAATATGTACACGCATAATACAAATGCTTAGAGAGAAGTCACAGTGAAAGGTGAATAACAAAGAGATTCAGCCAATTAAAAACAATCCAGAGGAGATATTTTGGTAATATAATGTTAAAAAGGATCCTAATTCTGGAATTGCCTTAATGAACCATTTCTAATAGCACAGTTTCCTTTTAGAACACTACTGCAACTGTGGTAGCGCATTGGCACTGGGCTTGGAGAGGGAGCCTACACATTTGGGAGATTAATTACGGCTCTGTCTGATGACGTGAGCAGCCTTATAAGCTCGGATATAAACCTCGGAATATCCAGCGAAAGTCAATATTTATCCATCACATGATAAATATATATAAACCCACGAGTGAGGACAGCCCTAAGAATGTGCCGAATTGCTATAAAATATGGCATGCATGTATAAAATGGGCAAAGTGAGTGCAAGTGCAGATGTCTGACCTTGTGCCAGCCTTTTAGTGGCCATTTTCTCTTTTTCAGCATGAACCCCTCGTGTTTATCAGGTCTCTGAACATTTGTCTGCCCAATCTTCAATCCTTCAATGATCTCCCAGCTGTCTGCCTCCTAAACAAAGCAACATGTATTCATTATAAAAGCAAAAACACAACCTTCATAATAACATTTTTATATGAACTATAATCATCCTCGCACAGAGTAATAAAAGCAAATGCTGCAAGAAAACACCGGCCATTAATTGAACTGATCCTTGAGATCCGCACTTGTTTTCACACCACTGGCTATAACACATTTGATCCTTTTCATTTTATTATGCACTCAGTACTCAGTAAGAATGAACGCTGAGATAGGATTTTTTTATTATGCTTATTATTAAAAAAAAAAATACTTTGGAGCTGAATAGAAGTGGTTTTACATTGATCTACTATAAACACACACAGATATCTCTTATACCAGACAACTGGATAACTGAAGATTATTGGGTGGGGAACATAGAAAGAAATATAGTAACATAATATATAAACCAGATAATCTAAAAATACAAATAAGTTAATCTACAAAAAAATTATTTTAATAACAAAAAGGCACTAAAATATTTTTATAAAAAAATAAAATAATAATAAAATAAAATAATTTTTTTTTCCATAAAAATAAACATAATTAATCAAAGGTTTAGAAACACAATCCTGTTTCTAACAGATGATGTTTAGCTACCAATTAAACCATATTTTAAATGGGACACTTTATACATATGCATTAAGAAATAAAACAAATAATCAAATTAATTATATCAAGGGCGGTACGGTGGCTTAGTGGTTGGCACGTTCGCCTCTCAGCGCTAGGGATTCCTGGTTCGAATCCCCATCTGGGTGGAGTTTCCATGTTCTCCCCGTGTCCGCGTGGGTTTCCTCCGGGTTCTCCGGTTTCCTCCCACAGTCCAAAAACATGGATCAAGTCAATTGAATTCTCAAAATTGTCCCATATAGAGTGTGTGTGTGAGTGAGTGTGTGCCCAGCGATGGATTGGCGCCCTGTCCTGGGTCTATCTGCCCAGCGCCCGAGACGTTCTCCCCTGGATGGGCATGGGGAACCCCACCACGACCCTAATAGAGGATAAAGCGGGAGATAATGAATGAATGAATAATTATATCAACTAAATGTTAACAAATTTAGAATTTGAAGCCGGGTGGCATGGTGGCTTAGTGTTTAGCATGTTCTCCTCTCCGTGCTGGGGTTCCACATTTGAATCCTGATCTGGGTGGAGTTTCCATGTTCTCCCCGTGTCAGCATGGGTTTTTCAGTTTTCTCCCACAGTCCAAAAACATGGATTTAAAGTAAATTGGCAGCTCTAAATTGCCCCATATAGTGTGTGTGAGTGAGTGACATCACAGACACACACATCTCAGTTGGCTGCTGAAGAGACCGGTCACCTGCAACAAACTGTGTTCATCTTATTAGTTTTATAAATGTAGTACAGTGATACCTCGGTTCTCGAACGCCTTGACTTTCGACCAAATCGGTATTCGACCAGGAGATTCGAGAAAATTTTGTCTTGGAATCCGAACAAATATTTGGAACTCGAACATCTGATCGTCCGAGATGAGCAGAGTCGAGCCGAATGGCGTTCGTTCGGCCCGGCGCGCCTTGCTTGCGTCATCAGTGTGAGTGCAGAGAGAGAGTCACGTTTTTTTGGAGAGAATCACGCTTTGTGGAGAGAGAAACCCCCGAAGAGCAGTTCCCCTCTGTTTTTAATGAAGAGGACTCCCCTTCAAAACAATAACCATCCCCCTTCCCTCCTCCCTCCACATTCATTCCCTCCTGCCATAAAAGTTGGTACAGGTACAGTAAATGAAACACAATTTACTGTACTATACAGTACATTTTATTTTTTTTGTTTTAATAAATACACTTTTATTTCTTATTTCTTGTTGAGACTCATGTTTTTCTACATATTATATACAAATTAGGCCAGTAAATAGGCATTTTCTGGGGCTTGGAACGAATGAATCCAGTTTCCATTATTTCTTATGGGTTTCATTGCTTCGGTTCTCGAACAATTTGGTTCTCGACCGTCCTCCCGGAACGAATTATGTTCGAGAACCGAGGTATCACTGTATATGTTTTTAGGGAACAAGGGTAGGATACGGTAACAATGTCTATACCTCAAAGAAGCTCTCCATGTAATGTATTCTCTTATACATAAGCGATCCTGATTAATAAATACAGGTATATAATTCTATCACAATGCTCTTAAAATGCATTGAGTCAATTATTAGCATATTAAAAGCCACAGGTTAAACATTCTTAAGAGTAAATAAGTGGTAGCTCAGTGGTTAGGGTGTTGGGCTATCAATCTGAAGGTTGAGGGTTCGAATCCCAGGTCCACTGAAGTTACCAATGTGGGTCCTTGAGCAAGACCCTTAACCCTCATTGCTCCAGGGATGTTGTGATTAACCCTGTGCTCACCTTTATAATAATAATACATTTTATTTGATGGCGCCTTTCTGGACACACAAGGTCACCTTACAAAGAAAAAAAAACAATAAAACATCAATAATAAATAAGGCAATCAGTCAATCATAGTAAAATAAATTTAAGTAAAAAATAAATTAAAAGATAGAGGAAATAAAATCAGAGATTATAAGCAATTCTAAAAAGGTGCGTTTTGAGACTCGACTTAAACTGTGATATGGAGTCCAATTTCCTTAAGTCGCTTTGGATAAAATCATCTACTAAATAACCAAATGTAAATGTAAATAATATTTTCATAAAGTCTTCCTATATAATCTACTGTGATATTAATTTCATGTGGTTGGGCTTTTCATAAACGAATTTGCACTGTTGATTCACCTTTAAGCTTTAGCTCTCTCTCTCTCTCTCTCTCTCTCTCTCACACACACACAGCGAGAGAGAGAGAGAGACTGGAGAATACTATTGCAATAAATCAACAGTGCAGGTGTTTACAAAGGGCAAACAGTCCTAAGAGGCTCCTAAAAAGAAAATGGGAGCCTATAAATACATCTCCGACATTTACGCGAGAACATCACACACCATCCCAACAAGAGATGCTGATCTTTTAACAATAGGACATCTCGTGGAAAATTGAAACCTAGAAGGAGGTACAGCTACGGGAGCTGACCCATATTTAATCGGTGCAATCGCCCAAACCCACGGAACTAGCAGCAGTCACCGGGCAAGGAGTCAGCTTTGAGTGACTGCTGGTGGAAATGATGCAAGATGCAACCAGTGCACCGAGGGAGGTGCAATAAAACATTCATCACACTGAGCAGATGCTGGGAATATGCCTTACAGCACTGCTCCAAACGAAACGGGGCCAGACTGTTAGCTTCTCACTTAATTATTCATTTCCTCACTCTCCCCCTATTCGCTAACACAAAACACACAAACAAGCTTGCATACACACACACACACACACACACACACACACACACACCTGCTACTAATACCAGCATTTCTGGTAAACAAAAACAATTTTTACACTTTGTTTTATAGTAAAGTGAACTAGGGCTGCAACAATGAATCGATAAAATCGATAAAAATCGATTATCCAAAGTATCGATAATAAATTTCCATTATCGATTCGTTGGGTCGCACTATTTCCGCGTTACTCGCGATGTCGTAACCGCTTGCGTCACCCGCAGCGCTTCAATAACGCTGGAAACAAATAGCGGGTTGAACAGAACGAGGCGGAGTCTGCAAAACAAGTTGATAAATCGTACAAATGAAACGCAACCAACGCAGAAAAAAGCTCCGGTTTAAATCCAAACTGCGGGAGCTTCACCTGGCGATTCCACCTCACTGAGGAACTCACTCTCAAGCTCTGCAAACATGAACTGCGCTGCATGGTGATGATACATGATGGAGAACATGTCTTAACGTCTGTCATACGAATACGTCCGCAGTTCCCGGGACATGTCCGTAATTCACGTCCTGTCCCGGGTTTTTTTAAAGTGAGGAAATGTCCTGCGACACTGTGCGCGGCGTTACGTGTCTTGCTGCTCTTTGGGCTACTTGGATGCCTTAAACTCATACTGTAAATAAAACCAGACATTTATTGACCTGCTTAATAATTCTATAGTGGAGCTGGTTTTCTTCATAACTACTGACATGTAATGTTCTCATTTGTAAGTCGCTTTGGATAAAAGTGTCTTTTAAATGATTAAATGTAAATACAAAGACATGTAAACATTTTTTTATATTTATCCGATTCATCGATTAATCGAAAAAATAATCGGCCGATTAATCGATTATCAGAATAATCGTTAGTTAGTTGCAGCCCTAAAGTGAACATAACGTACAGAAAAGTGTATATGTGGTCAAGATTAGTGAAGGAGGGAATTAAAACATTTCTTTATTATGAATTTGAAGAAGTGCATGCTCTCTGGGGTACAGGGTGTGGTGGTGTTCTGCTTTTCACTATGCCTAAATGTGGAACAGCTTCTAGTGTTACTTATCTCATCTTATATCATCTCATTATCTTCCATATGCTCTACACTAGGACCGTGGGAGGGGTTCCCCATGAGCATCCAAGGCAGACTGTTTCGGGCGTTCTGGGTAAATACACCCAGAACAGAGAACCAATCTATCGCTGGGAACACCCTTACACTCACATAGACAGACATTCATTCATCCATCCATTATCTTCCGCTTTATCCTATATTAGGGTTGCGGGGGGGTTCCCCATGCCTATCCAGGGGAGAACGTCTCGGGCGCTGGGCAGATACACCCAGGATAGGACGCCAATCCATCGCTGGGCACACACTCACTCACACAGACACACTCAATATGGGGCAAGTTGGAGAACTCAATTGACTTGATCCATGTTTTTGGACTGTGGGAGGAAACCGGAGAACCCGGAGGAAACCCACGCAGACACGGGGAGAACATGGAAACTCCACCCAGATGGGGATTCCAACCGGGAATCCCTAGCGCTGAGAGGAGAACGTGCTAACCACTAAGCCACCGTGCCGCCCATAGACAGACAATATAGGGGCAATTTAGATAGGTAGATAGATAGCTATGCCGGATGAACGTGTGCATCCTTTATAAGCAGTAACATCGCATGCTGTGGAAAAAGAGATCCATGGAACAACAGGAGAGGGACTTTCAGCAAGACAAACTGGCCAATCCATCAGGCACACTCACTCACAGAGACACAAACACAAACACACTATATGGGGCAATCTAAAGCATTCAATTTATCTTGAATTCATGTTTTTTGACTGCGAGACAGAGACCCGAGACAAGAACGTTTCTAACCACTAAGCCATCTTGCCGCTTTAAGGTCAATTGAAAACTCCAAATTGTCCCATATAGAGTGTGTTTGTGTGAGAAAGTGTGGCACAGTGATATATTGGCGCCCTGTCCTGGGTGTATCTGCCCAGCGCCCGAAACTTTCTCCCCCTGATGGGCATGGGGAACCCCACCGCGACCCTAATAGAGGATAAAGCGGGAGATAATGAATGAATGAATGATTAAGGAATGTGTTAAGTTGCTTAAACATGCACTAAATCTAATTATTGACAGGTAGCCCAGTCACAGACTGGGTGGCTTAGTGGTTGGCATGTTCTCCTCTCAGCGCTAGGGATTCCTGGTTCGAATCCCCATCTGGGTGGAGTTTCCATGTCCTCCCCGTGTCCGCGTGGGTTTCCTCCGGATTCTCCGGTTTCCTCCCACAGTCCAAAAACATGGATTAAGTCAATTGAGTTCTCCAAATTGCCCCATATAGAGTGTGTCTGTGTGAGTGAGTGTGTGCCCAGCGTTAGATTGGCGCCCTGTCCTGGGTGTATCTGCCCAGCGCCCGAAACGTTCTCCCCTGGATGGGCATGGGGAACCCCACCGTGACCCTAATAGAGGATAAAGCGGAAGATAATGGATGGATGGGTAGCCCAGTCACCCCACAGCAAAATAAATCCTTGTTTTAATCCCCAGACGGGAGGGCAGGGTGATTTTTGTGTAATGTTTGCATGTTTTCCCCACATTGGTTTCCTCAGGTAGCTCCAGTTTCCTCCCACAATCTAACAACATGCAAGATGGGTGAATCGGAGGTATCAAATTATCCCCGAGTGTGAATGTGTTTGGGTGTCCGCCCTGTGATGGAGTGCTAACCTGTCCAAAACGCTTCATCAGGATTTAACAATACCATTTATTAATTGGTTACAAAGCTTCCAGTCCTCAATACTTATCTCCTGGACTCAAGAATTAGTAATCACAATGTAGGAGGAGAACATGCTCCTGCATACTAAAGCGTTCTTCTCCAGCGAGGTGTGTACAGCTGACATTCAAAACTACCTTTTGGTTTTAACATCCATTCACAAAGAAATTAACTGAACAACTGTGTGTGTAATTAATTGTAATTGTCATTGCAGCACCAGAATTCGAACACAGCTTAACAGTTAATCTTGACTAACTTTCAGCGATGGTGTGTATATTAACTACTAAGGAAATAAATCCATTAATCCATTGCACACAAGACTTTTTTTTTTGCACTATTATGCCTTTTGCACAAAAATAAAAATTAAGATTTTGACATTCTGCTGCTACTGTGACTGTGAAAAAACTCTCACTGTTTAACACAAACTCAGGTCTAGGTTACAAATCATATATTGTTATTTATTACTTATATACTGTATATAATATATATATTTTATATTTATTATTATTTATTACTTTATTATTATTATTATTACTTTATTATTATTATTAATTTATTATTATTAGCATTATCTTTATTAATATTACCTACTATTTCATTGACATGGGGATTATATTATTATTATTATTATTATTCATTCATTATCTCCCGCTTTATCCTCTATTAGGGTCTTCCCCATGCCCATCCAGGGGAGAATGGGCGCTGGGCAGATAGACCCAGGACAGGGCGCCAATCCATCGCTGGGACACACTCACTCACTCAAACACACTCTATATGGGGCAATTTGGAGAACGCAATTAACTTGATCCATGTTTTTGGACTGGGGAGGAAACCGGAGAACCCGGAGGAAACCCACGCAGACATGGGGAGAACATGGAAACTCCACCCAGATGGGGATTCGAACCGGGAATCCCTAACGCTGAGAGGCGAACGTGCCAACCACTAAGCCACCGTGCCTGGAGGGAGAGTTAATATATATATATATATATATATATATATATATATATATATATATATATATATATATATATATATAAACACGTGGGTGCATATATATATTCCCGGTTCTCACCTCCGGGTTCTCCGGTTTCCTCCCACAGTCTAAAAACATGGATCAAGTCAATTGAATTCTCCAAATTGCCCCATATAGAGTGTGTCTGTGTGAGTGAGTGTGTGCCCAGCGATGGATTGGCGCCCTGTCCTGGGTGTATCTGCCCAGCGCCCGAGACGTTCTCCCCTGGATGGGCATGGGGAACCCCACCGCGACCCTAATAGAGGATAAAGCGGGAGATAATGAATGAATGAATGAATGAAAAATAAACATGTGTTGCCGTACCTGTCCTGTGGAAAAATTACTACTAACGGTTGAAGGCCAGTATTAATTAGTGCGTTATTATCGCGTTCTTGTATCCAAACCCCCTCTTTTTGGTAAAATAAAGCTTATTTTGTTGGGACCGTGTCACCCTATCGAATTTACCACAATGGTTTTCTCCAAGTACGAATATATTTTAGAGTACCAAGACATTTCTGGTAAAATCAACAAGCAACATTAAAAATAGTCATTCATGCGCTACTTGCATGTTAATAGAACAAAATAATAAATACAGAGTTTTAAAAATCATAAAGTAATAATAATGTGTGGATACTGGTTGAAAAGGCCAAGCAAAAAAAAAAAAAAAAAAAACTTATTAAAGCAAATTTTCATTCAGGGTTACTGAAGAAGGTTATTTTTGAAGAAAATCTCACCTGCAACCACATCACACCTAATTGGGCTTATTGGAGGAACTCAAGAGAACTCTGTGTACTTTTAAAGGAGCCACATGTTCCCAAGCCTTTGTACCGCTAAAGGTAAGAGAATCTTTTTTGGAATGCAGTGTTAATACGAAACGAAACATTCATTTATTCGAAACATTACACGAAACATTCATTTACACGAAACATTAATTTATTCATTATCTCCCGCTTTATCCTCTATTAGGGTCGCGGTGGGGTTCCCCATGCCCATCCAGGGGAGAACGTTTCAGGCGCTGGGCAGATACACCCAGGACAGGACGCCAATCCATCGCTGGGCACACACTCACTCACATAGACACACTCTCTATATGGGGCAATTTTTGGAGAATTTAATTGACTTGATCCATGTTTTTGGACTGTGGGAGGAAACCGGAGAACCCGGAGGAAACCCACGTGGAAACGGGGAGAACACGGAAACTCCACCCAGATGGGGATTCGAACCGGGAATCCCTAGCGCTGAGAGGAGAACGTGCTAAGCACTAAGCCACCCCATACTCAAACAGACTAACAAAATATGTAGAGAAACAGATGGAGCACAGAATGGAATTGTTGTTCCATCTATATGATCAGTGGAACTGAAAACACACAGACAGTGATTCTAGAACTGAGGTGAGGGTATTTGGTAGCCTCCTTGGGTTCCCCATGCCCATCCAGGGGAGAATGTTTCGGGCGCTGGGCAGATAGACCCAGGACAGGGCGCCAATCCATCGCTGGGCACACACTCACTCACACAGACACACTCTATATGTGGCAATTTTAGGAGAATTCAATTGACTTGATCCATGTTTTTGGACTGTGGGATGAAACCGGAGAACCCGGAGGAAACCCACGCGGACACGGGGAGAACATGGAAACTCCACCCAGATGGGGATTCGAACCAGGAATCCCTAGCGCTGAGAGGAGAACGTGCTAAACCACTAAGCCACCGTGCCGCCCTAATACACGAAACAGACATTATTAATTTTAGATGATAGGTGAGGTCCATCATACTGATCAGTGAAAGATCTTTGGAGACACTGCAATAATAATAATATAGTCCCAAATTGATCAATAATTCAGGTTGAATGACTTACTTTACTACTCATGTGTGACCGGTCTCGGCCTGAATCCCATCATGTGCTTTGATTTCCTTCTTCATTCATATTTCTAGTTTACATTGAGAACACTACACAATCTGCTCATCTGTTTCTTTTCACTGTCAGTGTTCGCATAACCAAATTCCAATTCAAATGCTTCGGGCTCGAGGATATCCCGAGCCAATGGAATATATCGTGATGGAATAGAAAACCACACGGGCGAATCCCACATATGCAAAAGTGCATGCAATTAGGTACAGCAGCTGAAACAGACACAGGTCTGTGGTATCATATGTCTTATCATCTCAAAGTGGGTGTATGGGTTACATGTTAACCAATAAGCAGCAGTTTGGAATATATTTGTTCTATTGAATACAGGCTGTAGATCCGAAATACGACAGAAAAAAAAATGTGAGTGTGGTTGTAGCTTGGGCGTAGAAGACTGTGGTTCCAGCTTTGGCTCACCTGTCGGCTGTCTCTCTGAGACGATGAGGAGGAGGAGGCACTCTTGTGTGTGGGGGTGGAGCTTTTGTGAATGGGGGTTGCAATCCTCTCTTCCACGCTACTGGCCCGGCCTTGGCGATTTCGCGAATGGTGGTACGACATGATGGTAAGAAAGTTCCCGCCGTCTCGTATGTCCTTACAGTCTCCTGCCACCACAGAGAAACCTCATGGCTACGGCTACACGACGCCGGTTCGAAAGCGGCACACAGCCTCTCATCTGAAACATACACAGCAGAGAGATACATCAGGCAATTACACTGATGGTTTCACATTATCATACAAAAACTTTTTTAACCGGCCCACTTCTATAAATAGCACAGACATGATGGAGAGCAGAATAAGGCTTCTGCTATTAACAAAAGTTTACCCAACCCTAATTACATTTATAGTTTTTTTTTTACCTGTCATTAAGCCTGCTAGTGTTTTGGAACTTAATCAAAGAAATTAATGAAAAATTTACACCAGGGACAGGGCTCCAATCATACACTCACTCACATAAACAAGACGTTCACACACGTTATCATCACTCCACCAAAATACCTCATCATCATCTCACAATATACATTTTATATGCTGCTATATTTATATTCTATATTTATATCTATTGTATACTACTTTATACACACACATATACATATAATATAGAATATTTTAACTATATATATATATATATATAATATAGATATTTTAACTATATATATATATATATATATATGTAGTTATATATATATATATATATATATATATATTTGTATATATATATATATATATATATATTCATAGTTGTATATTCTATTATATTTCACATATCTATATACTGTATTTAAAAAAAATGGTCATTTTCTTCTTTAAAATTTAAATTTAAATTATAACTTTAAAAGAACAGGGTAATCCGGGGTCTGTGACCCATAATTTCGTTCTTATCTCATGTACCACATGTGATATTAATGATTATAATATTTTCTTGAATAAACACACACTATATGGGGCAATTTAGAGCATTCATTTACTTTAAATCCATGTTTTTGGACTGTGGGAGATTGGAAAACCCGGTGAAAACCCACGCTGATCCCGTATGGAGAACACAAAAACTCCACCCAGATTGGGATTCAAACCTAGATCCTCAACACTGAGAGGAGAACATGCTAACCACTAAGACCCCGACATATTTACAATGTGTATTATTTAACCATAAAGAAAATGAAATGTATACATCTTGTTCTGTGGATGAATAAGGGGTTAAAAGAATCTACAAAGTGACTGGATTCACACGAGTCAACACGAGTCAAATGTGTACTTTTTAAAAAAGTCCTAAACATAATTTTATAAAATAAAAACGGTGCAGCATCATTAATCTAAATGAACCAGCTGTACAGCAGCACGATAGTGAGGGAGCTTCTGATTTCCACCCACGGCCTGAGCATGCTACATCGCTCCAAAGCAGCCTGCAATAACCATGGTGATTTCCCACGAAATCCCTTTATCAGATATTTGTCATCTGAAAAAACAAAAGCAACAAAAGCTCAGGCAACCCCCTCTGTAAATGTTTAAGAACATGGTTACTCTTGAGTTATTGCTTTTCTGTACAAACACCGATCATATTGTGACGTGTTTTTTTTTTGTGATTAACGTATAAACTGAATAATGGTGACAATTGGGTGCAGTGACTATTGTGTGAGTACACAGTTTTAGCAGAAAGCAGCATTTCCATCACAAGAAATGTTTAATAATTGTAATAATGATATTTCAGTGGTGCCCTGTGTCTCTATCGATTACTCATGCGGTGACAAGCAAGACCTCTCGTGCTTAATTAGACCCAAGAGCTCTTACAGACAAGAGAATAGAATTAAAGTAAAGCTCAAGCCAGAAGCAATTTATGGGTTTTCAATCAGAAAAGTTTTCATAAATGTCTACTAAACCAGTGGTGCTCAAACTGTGCTACTCATACCACTGGTATGGATATACATCATTTTCCTGTTGTATTTTATGAATTGCAGCCTATAATTTTGGCTACTAGATGGCAGTATTCCATTGTTAAAGACACCGGTATCCTGTTACTCAGCGATCAGCTGAGTCCAGTTTATTAATATATTGCTTCCAATAAACGCAAACCTTTTTTTAATTTTTTTTTTATTATAGTGTGTTTGTAACCTTTTTATAAAAATAATAAGGCACTTGAGGTTGTGCATTATTAAGAATAAATCACAGAAAAGAGGTTTACTGAGGTAACTGTACTGTGTTTACAATAGTTTTTTTTTTAAATGCGTATTGGGTAATTGGATCAAAATTATACAGTCTAGACTAGTGGTTCTCCAACTTCTCAGACCAGGTACCACACATTCATTCATTCATTCATTCATTATCTTCCGCTTTGTCCTATATTAGGGTCGCGGGGGGGGGTTCCCCACGCCCATCCAGGGGAGAACGTTTCAGGCGCTGGGCAGATCCACCCAGGACAGGGCGCCAATCTATCGCTGGGCACACACTCACACAGACACGCACACATACACACTATATGGGGCAATTTGGAGAACTCAACTGACTTGATCCATGTTTTTGGACTGTGGGAGGAAACCGGAGAACCCGGAGGAAACCCACGCGGACACGGGGAGAACATGGAAACTCCACCCAGATGGGGATTCGAACCGGGAATCCCTAGTGCTGAGAGGAGAACGTGCCAACCACTAAGCCACCGTGCCGCTCTATACCACACATTATCAAATCAAAACTTCCACCTATGCACCACCTTTGTTTTTTGAGTGTATCTGCCCAGCTCCTGGAATGTTCTCCCCTGGATGAGCATGGGGAACCCCACAGTGACCTCAATAGAGGTAGAAGATGAATGAATGGATGTTTCAATTCAGACCCTGTTATAAGATACGACCTGATTTGAGGAATTGCAAGTACTGGCACAGGCTGTATACAATGCTGGTGAACAATAATGCCATATTAATTAAAAAAAACAACTAATTATTAGTTTAATGATTGCAGTTGCTCATATCACATCTCCCATCACATCCGGAATAATAATGCACGTCCCCAGCATAATACATACAAAGTCACCTTGTGTGGTTTCTTAGTGTTTGTGTGGGTTTGATGTGACGTGAGGGTATGGGGGCAAACGTTTTCAGATCCTGTACCTATACTGCAATGCAACACAAAAACTATAACAAACAGTTCTGCTCAAGTAAAGTTGCATTAGTATTAGAAGCAAAAAAGAGTGAAAGAATCCCACTGCCATTATTAAATGATTAATTTGAGTATTAGTGTGTAATTAAAACGCAAAGCCGAATAAGAAACAAAGGTAAAACAACATCCTTATATGCGATGCAGATTTCTTGATTCAAATTCATTCATTCATTATCTCCCACTTTATCCTCTATTAGGGTCGCGGTGGGGTTCCCCATGCCCATCCAGGGGAGAACGTTTCGGGCGCTGGGCAGATACACCCAGGACAGGGCGCCAATCCATCACTGGGCACACACTCACTCAAACACACTCTATATGGGGAAATTTTGAGAATTCAATTGACTTGAACCATGTTTTGGACTGTGGGAGGAAACCGGAGAACCCGGAGGAAACCCACGTGGACACGGGGAGAACATGGAAACTCCACCCAGATGGGGATTCGAACCGGGAATCCCTAGTGCTGAGAGGCGAACGTGCCAACCACTATGCCACTGTGCCGCCCTGATTTTATTCATTCATTTATTATCTCCCGCTTTATCCTCTATTGGGGGGGGGGGGGGTCCCCATGCCCATCCAGGGGAGAACGTTTCGGGCGCTGGGCAGATACACCCAGGACAGGGCGCCAATCTATCGCTGGGTACACACTCACTCACACAGACACACTCTATATGGGGCAATTTTGAGAATTCAATTGACTTGATCGATGTTTTTGGACTGTGGGAGGAAACCGGAGAACCCGGAAGAAACCCACGCTGACACGGGGAGAACATGGAAACTCCACCCAGATAGGGATTCGAACCGGGAATCCCTAGCGCTGAGAGGCGAACATATAAGGTCATTTAAAGAGTTATAAACATTATTCAGTGCAGTAGAAAGAATAATACACACAGTCAAGTGTGTTCCGTGTCTAAACCTGTTCCGTTTCCTCCAGGTTCTCCTACAGTCTAAAAAATGGATTCAAGGAAAAGTGGATACTCTAAATTGCCCCATATAGAGTGTGTTTGTGTGTGTGTGCTAAGTGATAGGCACCCTGTCCTGGGTGTTCTGCTCAGAGCCTGGAATGTTCTCCCCGAATGGACATGGGGAACCCTCCTGCACCCCTAATAAAGGTGATTAGTAAATGATTAAGTGTAACATAATGAATGAATAAAGTAGAAATAATTAAAGTCCAAGCACCTTAAAATCTCCCTTCCACTGTTGAGCATCAGTAACGTCATGTGATGGTGTAGAGAGAGAGAAAGAGAGACTTCTCCATCACTCAACATCTTCACACTTCAATAATACTTTGACAAACCACACTGATGGGATGTTTTTCAAAAATGTTATACCAGTTGTTTTTGGGTTTAAACTGAACAATTGTACTCTTTTCGCGTCGGCTTTTGATGAGCTGGCTTAGGAATGGGTTTGCACCGGGAGCATATTTCCTCCGGGGGTGCTGTGGGTAAGCCCAATACAGATGTATCCTGTTATTAAACGTGGATCAATCTGAATCAGCAGGTTTCAGCAAGGTTGCACGATTAAGCTAATTGCTTATTAACAAACAGAGCTTCAGAGGAATGCAAATGAGGTTCAGCACCAAGCAGCAGAGCATCGCTCCTACTGATCCAATCTGCGTTCAAACATCTGGAAACTGCCGTTATTTTACGATTAATTAACATTACATAAATACTGATAACAGCATCATTAGTGAGCTTATTGGTATTCCAGAAATTACTTGTTAGCAGCAGATAACATGTTTGTTCTGATTTTTCACAATCCACCTCCAAATATAAGGAGGCTACCAAATACCCTCACCTCAGTTCTAGAATCACTGTGTGTTTTCAGTTCCACTGATCATATAGATGGACTTTGTGGTTCTACAATTCCATTCTGCGCTCCATATGTTTCTCTACATATTTTGTTAGTCTGTTGGAGTATGGGGTGGCATGGTGGCTTAGTGGTTAGCATGTTCTCCTCTCAGCACTAGGGATTCCCGGTTTGAATCCCCATCACAAGAAGAACATGGAAACTCCACCCAGATCGGGATTCAAACCTGGATACCCAGCGCTGAGAGGAGAACATGCTATATCACCTGCTTACATTTTATTAGAAATGATTACTAGAAATGAAATCTACGTTCAGAACTAGAAATAGAGAACCATTTAAAAGCTTGCCAAATGTTGAAGCTCCACTTTATCCGAATGCGTAGCTACAGCTGTCTGCTGAACTCATGCACGTCTGAACGAGGAAAATGCTTAAGTGGATAGTAGGGCTATTCCCCGGGGTGGACAATTTCTGACTGGTACACAGCATGTTACTGTAATTGAACACAGCTTTAAAATCAATAGCACTGGTCTGCTCACAAATTACACCCCCCCCCCACATACACACACGCAAGCATACAAACTGATTCTGAGGAGAAAACGGCATTAAGCCTTATGAATATCCTTCTACATGCAAAGCTGGATCTGCCTACAAATATCACAAAACCAACAGCAATGAAAAATAAAAGAGTGCCACGTTCACCAAAATAAAAAAGAACAGAATTAATTTCCAAAAGCATTCCAGTATACACTGACTGGTCACTTTATCAGGAACTCCTTTAATTGGTTCCACTTACCATACAGACTTCAATTACAGACTGTAGTCAGTCAGTTCCCTGCAAACTTTATGTCTTCGTAACTGTGTAATGGTCAGGACCCCCAGAGTACAACCTCATAGCAGGTATTATTTGGGTGGTGTCACTGCCCATGCAACATTGGTTTCCCACAGCTAGAACGGACAAAGTCTAAAGCTGCTGATGATTAAATGGTATTTTAATGCAGAAGACACTGGGTGAATTACAGACAAAAAGCACGAGACACGAAATAAACGCGACACAAACCAGTTCCAACACTTAACACAGGGAAGGAAAGGCCAAACATGTATGGAATGGTCACATGACAAGACACAGCTGCACCAGATTTCACAAATGACAAATAATAACAGGACCCAATAAGGGGCGCTGATGTACAGCGGCCGGTAGAATGCGCTGATGTGCCACAGTGACTCTGACGTTAGTGTATGAAGCACTATGTATGAGGGGATAAACCGATGTGATGGGATTTTGAAACACCACGCCAACCAAAAATTTGTGTTTAGGACACTTAGTCCATTTTAATAGTTGGCGTTTTCTTCTCATTTTATCTCATTATCTTTCACTTAATCCTATTAATATGACTAGGGGTTGGGGCAATGGGTATTTCCCATGCCCATTATGGGGAGACCATTGTTAGGCGTTGGGCAGATACACCCAGGACAGGATGCCAATCCATCAATGGACACACACTATGTAAAGAGTCACCATATAAAGACAGTTTAGAGTGGAGAAAACTCGCGCTGACACGGGGAGAACATAGAAACTCCACCCAGATGGGTATTCAAACCTGAATCACCAACGCTGAGAGGAGAACATGCTACCCACTAAGCCATCATGCCACCCCCCAGTCAAATACATAACAGAAAAAGGATGTGGTGTAGGATGTGGAAAGCACAACATCTATCTGTCTTTATATCTTATATATATCTATATATATCTATATATATATATATATATATATATATATATTCATTCATTCATTATCTTCCGCTTTTATCCTATATTAGGGTCGAGGGGGGGTTCCCCATGCCCATCCAGGGGAGAACATTTCGGGCGCTGGGCAGATAGACCCAGGGCAAGGCGCCAATCCATCGCTGGGCACACACTCACTCACACAGACACACTCTATATGGGGCCATTTGGAGAACTCAATTGACTTGATCCATGTTTTTGGACTGTGGGAGGAAACCGGAGAACCCGGAGGAAACCCACGCGGACACGGGGAGAACATGGAAACTCCACCCAGATGGGGATTCGAACCGGGAATCCCTAGCGCTGAGAGGAGTGTTAGGAAATCTGAAATTTCCCCGATGAAACAATTTTGAAGGCGTCAAAAAGCACAGTACAGATGATTTCAGAGTTATTCGAATCAAGCGGTTTATTTACGACAAACCGAGTCAAAGCAGTGTTCGTCCAAGACAAGCCCAAGATCGCGATCCGACTCTGATCTCAGCACCACACCGGTTCCACCAAGACAGAGCCCCGAAATCCAGCTGCTCACCCTATTTATTGCAAAAACATCCCTCGCTCTGCTTATTCTGAACAAACTTGTTGAAGAAGTTCTATGGGGAGGTCGAACGCGCCGTTCTATCCCTTATCTGGGGGAGCTCGAGACACCTCAGCTGTCCTTGAGCTTTATCCACCAGCCACCAGACGCCAGGTGCATCTGGTTTTCATGAAATATAGGCCTTGGGCAATTGTCGGCCAGATTGCCCCATCACTATAAAATGCGCTAATTCCCTTAAACACAAATTACTTACAAATTACAAATTTTCATCCCTTCAGGAGAACATATATATATATATATGTTCTCCTCTCAGAGCTAGGGGAGAACATATATATATATATTAGAGAGAGAGAGTCTGTGTATGCTAATGTGACACTGTAATAAATGACATTTTATTATTAACAGATATTTTGTATCACATGATTTATAAAGATTTGAATTCGGTTCTATCAACTGAGACTGATAGCCGCAAAGCAATTCACATTTCCAACGACTCAGCAGAATCTTTACTGCTTATATCAACATCACTAAAGTTACAGGAAATGATGCACTTGGACAGTGTTCAGAAAAACCCCTTTTTTCTATTTCCATCTCTTCAAATGTTGAGAACGGCTCACACCTCATTAAAAATATATCAATCCACAGCCATTAACACCAGTATTTTACCAAATGTTCTGTAAGAGAATAAGTGATGTTTCGAAGGCCGGCTGATAACAATACCCTTACTTAAGCAAAGTCTTCTAATTAAAGCTTTCCGCCTGCCCCAGAGGCTCCTCACTTATCCAGGTTCATTAAAAGTGGGAGTTAGTGATCCTCACCGGGCTATTGAAAGAAAAAGACCGAAAATCCCCAACAGCAATGTAAAAGAAAATGTGTTACAATCGTTCATTAAATATCCTACAGACCGTCCACAGAAAGCAATACTGATTTTAATAGAAACATTAATAACCAGCTCTATCACTTCGAGCCAGAGGTCACCGCGGCTGAACCTGCGAGCAGAGTTAGAAAAGAACAAATTAAACTCAAACCATGGATGCATTACGTTCGGAGTCTCAACTTTAATTACTTACTGAAGCAATAGAGAGAATGAGAGTGTCCTAATGTCTAACTAGTGCATTATTAAAAATAAATCACAGAAAAGAGGTGACACATGCCTTTTTTCCACGATTTATTAACAATAATGCACAACCGCGAGTGCCTTATTTCTTTAATCAAACAAGATTTGGTTCATAAATGTCCATCCATCCTTCATCTTCCGACAATTCGGCAGATACACCCAGAACAGGGCGACAATCTATCACTAAGCACACACTCACTCACACAAACACATGGACTGTACAGGGGCAATTTAGAGCAGCCAGTTTACCTTAAATCCACGTTTCTGAACTTTGGGAAGAAACCGGAGAACCCCAAGGGAACCCAGACGAGGAGAACATGGAAACTCCATCCGGATTGGGATTCGAACCTGGATCCCCAGCGCTGAGAGGCAGACGTGCTAACCACTAAGCTCCCGTGCTCCTATTCATGTCTTTATTGAAAACAAATTTTTTAATAAACTAATCTTCCGTGACGGCGGCACGGTGGCTTAGTGGTTGGCATGTTCGCCTCTCAGCGCTAGGGATTCCTGGTTCGAATCCCCATCTGGGTGGAGTTTCCATGTTCTCCCCGTGTCCGCGTGGGTTTCCTCCGGGTTCTCCGGTTTCCTCCCACAGTCCAAAAACATGGATCAAGTCAATTGAATTCTCAAAATTGCCCCATATAGAGTGTGTATGTGTGAGTGAGTGTGTGCCCAGTGGTGGGTTGGCGCCCTGTCCTGGGTCTGTCTGCCCAGCGCCCGAGACGTTCTCCCCTGGATGGGCATGGGGAACCCCACCGCGACCCTAATAGAGGATAAAGCGGGAGATAATGAATGAACGAATAATCTTCCGTGACGTAATCTAGTCTGGTTTTTAAAATGAACGTTGGTTGCTAAGTAACGGGATACAGGCTTAGTGCTTATTGGGAATCGCCTCAGCGTTTATATTAATCTGCATTTCCATTTATGGTACATGATTTAAAATAATGTATTTTATAAACCAGGTAGGTTTAAGGTCTAGTCCTTAAATTTGAATTGTTGAGATGTTTGTCCAGCTTTGACATTATTGACAACACACACCTCTAAGCACTTCATATTCGTATCAATGCATGACATAAAATACATTTTTTCCCTTTCCTTTTTTTAAAATAAACTGTTTTCTGTAATTTGGCCACTAGATGACAATATACGATCATTTAACACCTTATAAAACCTCTTTCCCATGATTTATTCACAATAATGCCACACCCTCTCAAACCCTATTGCTTTATTATATCACGCATTGTGAAGCAGTCAATAATTTATTATTGTTAATAATGTCACAGATGGACAAACGGCTCAGCCAATCAGATTTAAGGACCAGAAATACCTGTTTTATAAGCATAGTTAATATGTAGTTATTATGCTTTGCCATGTGTTTACTACTAACAAAAGCTAAGATATTCTGACCCATGATTCAAAAGCTGATTTTAATTATTCATTCATTATCACCCGCTTTATCCTCTATTAGGGTCGCGGTGGGGTTCCCCATGCCCATCCAGAGGAGAACGTATCGGGCGCTGGGCAGATACACCCAGGACAGGGCGCCAATCCATCGCTGGGCACACACTCACTCACTCAAACACACTCTATATGGGGCAATTTAGAGAATTCAATTGACTTGATCCATGTTTTTGGACTGTGGGAGGAAACCGGAGAACCCGGAGGAAACCCATGTGGACACGGGGAGAACATGGAAACTCCACCCAGATAGGGATTCGAATTGGGAATCCCTAGCGCTGAGAGGCAAACGTGCTAACCACTATGCCACCGTGCCGTCCTAATTTTATTCATCCATTCATTATCTCCCGCTTTATCCTCTATTGGGGTCGTGGTGGGGTTCCCCATGCCCATCCAGGGGAGAACGTCTCGGGCGCTGGGCAGATACACCCAGGACAGGGCGCCAATCTATCACTGGGCACACACTCACTCACTCAAACACACTCTATATGGGGCAATTTGGAGAACTCAATTAACTTGATCCATGTTTTTGGACTGTGGGAGGAAACCGGAGAACCCGGAGGAAACCCACGCAGACACGGGGAGAACATGGAAACTCCACCCAGATGGGGATTCGAACCGGGAATCCCTAGCGCTGAGAGGCAAACGTGCTAACCACTATGCCACCGTGCCGTCCTGATTTTATTCATTCATTCATTATCTCCCGCTTTATCCTCTATTAGGGTCGCGGTGGGGTTCCTCATGCCCATCCAGGGGCAGGAGAACGTCTCGGTTTTTGCGCGGGGCAGATACACCCGGACAGGGCGCCAATCCATCGTCTGGGCACACACTCACTCACACAGACACACTCTATATGGGGCAATTTGGAGAACTCAATTAACTTGATCCATGTTTTTGGACTGTGGGAGGAAACCGGAGAACCCGGAGGAAACCCACACAGACACGGGGAGAACATGGACACTCCACCCAGATGGGGATTCGAACCGGGAATCCCTAGCGCTGAGAGGCAAACGTGCTAACCACTATGCCACCGTGCCGTCCTGATTTTATTCATTCATTCATTATCTCCCGCTTTATCCTCTATTAGGGTCGCGGTGGGGTTCCTCATGCCCATCCAGAGGAGAACGTCTCGGGCGCGGGGCAGATACACCCAGGACAGGGCGCCAATCCATCGCTGAGCACACACTCACTCACACAGACACACTCTATATGGGGCAATTTGGAGAACTCAATTAACTTGATCCATGTTTTTGGACTGTGGGAGGAAACCGGAGAACCCGGAGGAAACCCACACAGACACGGGGAGAACATGGACACTCCACCCAGATGGGGATTCGAACCGGGAATCCCTAGACCTGATTTTAATTAGTCAATAAATAATATTTAGAGTCACATCACCATGCTAACTTACTATTTTTAGGGTCTAATTGATTTTTATTTCTGCTGATGACACAGAGAGAGTACAGAGATCGCTGCACCTGAATAATTAACTAACATAAACAAAAGAATTTCATCTGCCAAAAAACAGTACGAGTATTGAAAGTTTCTGTACTGAAACCTAATTGTAATTGATATCGCACAGTAGGGTGTTTAAGAACTCACACACAGTATTTGTCACTCCAAAACTGTTTCGAGAACTTCAAAAGAAAATTGTTTTCACTTGATGACTGCAATGTTATCGTTAAACATTTGCGAACAAATATGATTAATTATTCAGCTAAAAGCAAACAGCATAATGTTGTTACCATCTGACACACTGCTCACGTTACTCCATCTTTCTCTTAACCCTATACATAGGACTAGGGTTGTGGTTGGAGGGGGGGGGGGTTCCCCATGACCAACCAGAGGAGTTCCATTTCATTTCGGCCGCTGGGCAGATAAATCCACGACAGGGCGCCAATCCATCGCTGGGCAGACTCACTCACAGAAACACGCACACACCTTATGGGAATTTAGAGCATTTCATTGACCTTGAATCCACATTTTTGGACTGGAGGAAACCCACATGGACACGGGGAGAACATGGATTGGGATCCGTGCCAGAAAATATAACCAAATTCTAATTTTTTGGTCTGGAGAAAATCTGGACAGACTTAAAGTGAAGACAAAACGCTTTATTTCTAGATTCCACAACAGATTATTGAGAGGAATTAAAACGCTATTTGTTGTTGGTCACTGGAATGGAGAGTTTGTACTGAAAACTTAATTTAATATGTATTATACACACAGCGGCAGCACGGTGGCTTAGTGGTTGGCATGTTCTCCTCTCAGCGCTAGGGATTCCCGGTTCGAATCCCTATCTGGGTGGAGTTTCCATGTTCTCCCCGTGTCCGCGTGGGTTTCCTCTGGGTTTTCCGGTTTCCTCCCACAGTCCAAAAACATGGATCAAGTCAATTCAATTCTCCAAATTGCCCCATATAGGCGGCACAGTGGCTTAGTGGTTAGCACGTTCGCCTCTCAGCGCTAGGGATTCCCGGTTCGAATCCCCATCTGGGTGGAGTTTCCATGTTCTCCCCGTGTCTGCGTGGGTTTCCTCCGGGTTCTCCGGTTTCCTCCCACAGTCCAAAAACATGGATCAAGTCAATTGAATTCTCCAAATTGCCCCAATAGGGTGTTGTATGTGTGAGTGAGTGTTGTGATGGATTGGCGTCCTGTCCTGGGTTTAGTGCCCAGCGTTCTCCCCTCGGATGGGCAGGGGAACCCCACCGCGACCCTAATAAAAGATAAAGCGGGAGATAATGAATGAATGAATGAAATTGCCCCATATAGAGTGTGTCCTGTGGAGTGTGTGTCCAGTTGATAGATTGGCGCCCTGTCCTGCGTCCCCGAGCGCCCGAGACGTTCTCCCCTGGATGGGCATGGGGAACCCCACCGCGACCCTAATAGAGGATAAAGCGGGAGATAATGAATGAATGAATGAAAATTGCCCCATATAGAGTGTGTCTGTGTGAGTGAGTGTGTGCCCAGTGATAAATTGGCGCCCTGTCCTGGGTCTATCTGCCCAGTGCCCGAGACGTTCTCCCCTGGATGGGCATGGGGAACCCCACCGCGACCGTAATAGAGGATAAAAGCGGAAGATAATGGATGGATATACACACAGCACTTCACTTTAGCTATAATCCAACACAATAAACAATGTTAAGGCAGCATGGCAACCAAACAAAACCAGTCAAATGAAGGTGAAGGACATAGGTCACAACCGTATAAAAACGTAGCTGAATTTATCTCGAGGCTGTGTTGTTACATGTGTAAACAGACACATGTAATATTGAGATTGGGTTTTTGTGTGGAAATGCGGTAGTGCTGCTATTTGGGGGCGTGCTTTGTGTGTTTTGGGTTTTCGTTCAAGTTCCGTATCATTGAGGGGGAACAGATCTTGTTCTTTGTTAATTGTGGGGTTAATTATCATTTATTCATGTGTATTGATGTCAGCTGTATCTGCCTTTCCTTGAGAGTCTCCAGTTCCTTTTTATTTCCAGTTATTTTTGAAGTGTTTCAGGTTCATTAAACTCTTTTTTTGCCCTTTTATTAAATCCTCCACTCCAGCATATGGAGCACATCATGAAGCCTTAAACATATACATTCTACAATAATTACACACATTCATTCAGTCATTATCTCCCGCTTTATCCTCTATTAGGGTCGCGGTGGGGTTCCCCATGCCCATCCAGGGGAGAACGTCTCGGGCGCTGGGCAGATACACCCAGGACAGGGCGCCAATCTATCGCTGGGTACACACTCACTCACATAGACACACTCTATATGGGGCAATTTTGAGAAATCAATCGACTTGATCCATGTTTTTGGACTGTGGGAGGAAACCGGAGAACCCGTAGGAAACCCACGCAAACACGGGGAGAACATGGAAACTCCACCCAGATGGGGATTCGATAATTACACACAACCATTGCAATATGTGAGGGATTACTGGACACGCTCATTGCGTTAGTAATGGATTTGTTCTTTCTGATTTCACATCTCAGAGACAAAGGATTAAGTGCAAACATGTTAACTCACAAAAAATATCGTAGGTTTAGTCAAATTAGTGTAAAAATATATAGAGAAGTCCAATCATTGGGTGGCAGGTTTTAATTGAGCTCTGGTTCTCAATGGGGGGCACAGTGGCTTAGTGGTTAGCATGTTCTCCTCTTGGCACTAGGGATTCCCAGGTTCGAATCCCAATCTGGGTGGAGTTTCCATGTTCTCCCTGTGGGTTTCTTCCGGGTTCTCGGTTTCCTCCTACAGTCCAAAAACATTGATTAAGGTGAATTGAATTCTCAATTTTCAAATTCTCAAATTGCCCCATATAGAGTGTTTGTGTTAGTGAGTGTGTCCAGTGATAGATTGGTGTCCTGTCCTGGGTGTATCTGCCCAGCGCCCGAGACGTTCTCCCCTGGATGGGCATGGGGAACCCTAGTACAGGATAAAGAGGAAGATAAAGGATGGATGGTTCTTAATGTGGATGATTCCACTGAGTATGCGTTAACAGGTTCTAAATGATTTGAAATATTGATTCCTCTTGTCCAGCGATGGATTGGCGCCCTGTCCTGGGTGTATCTGCCCAGCGCCCGAAATGTTCTCCCCTGGATGGGCATGGGGAACCCCACCGCGACCCTAATAGAGGATAAAGCGGGAGATAATGAATGAATGAATTCCTCTTGTTTGTCTCTTAATTTTAGTCCTACCTAACAAACTTCCACTGTTTGTTTTTTGTCTCCGGAAATCCCATATTGTTGTATCGTAACGTAACGTACCATTACACCCCTTGTGGACAACATGGGTAAGACATAGTAATGTCCTGATGAAACGCATGTATGCTGGACAAACTGTAAGCTCAATTTTTCCAGTCCAGCAAATACTAAATCTTTTTTAATAAGGAGGGAAGTCCGTTCAGAACATTTCTGCACACTGCATGTCTTTTTTACCCAGGGTGCCAATAATTCTATGCCAGGAAGATGTGCCACCTCTAAAAGCAACAGGCTAAGCAGATTCCCGAGTAACAATATGAAGAGTCAGGATGTTAAAAGTGCTCATCAGCAGAAGTGGGCGTAAAATATTCTACAGAATGACACGTCCCATAAGTGAGCCTTCGGTGGGCAAGAGTTCAGTACACTTTTTATTTTTATTTTTTTTGTAAAGAACCCTGTTTTTCCACAGATCTGAAACTTTCTAGGAATTCTGAGAAAAGAAGGAAACAATGCGTATTGAGGAGTGCTTTCTTCTCTTTGCTTTTGCAAGTAAAATGTTACGAGCACGTTCGCCTCTCAGCTCTAGGGATTCCCGGTTCGAATCCCAATCTGGGTGGAGTTTCCATGTTCTCCCCGTGTCCGTGTGGGTTTCCTCCGGGTTCTCCGGTTTCCTCCCACAGTCCAAAAACATGGATCAAGTCAATTGAGTTCTCCAAATTGCTCCATACAGAGTGTGCGTGTCTGTGTGAGTGAGTGTGTGTGTGCCCAGCGATAGATTGGCGTCCTGTCCTGGGTGTATCTGCCCAGCGCCCAAAAGGTTCTCCCCTGGATGGGCATGGGGAACCCCCCCGCGACCCTAATAGAGGATAAAGAGGAAGATAATGGATGGATGTTCCGTGATGTTCTTTAGTTGATGTACTTCTGTGGATTTTTGACCTTCTGTTCAATTTGCTTCGCTGGGGTTCCCCTGGGAAGAACCCTGAGGAAACCCACACGGACACCAGGGGAACATGGAGACTCCACCCAAATCAGTTTTCGAACCAGGATCCCAAGCGCTGGGGTGATGTACTCAATTTCCTTCCACTCATTTGTTTACACACACACACAGTATATAGGGGCAATTCAGATCAATTTTAGAGCAGCCAAATAACCTTAAATCTATGTTTTGTCCTGTGGGAGGACACCAGAAAACCCAAAGAAAACCACGGGGAGAACATGAAAACCCTTCTAACTGGGTCGCAGGGGGGGCAATTTTGAACATTCAATTCACCTTGAATCCATGTTTTTGAACAGTGGGAGAAAAGCAGAGAACTCGGGGGGGGGGGGGGGGGGGGGGGAAACTCATGCGCAAAGAGAGAGAACATGGAAACTCCACCCAGATTGGGATTCGAACCTGGAACCCCAGCCTTGAGAGGAGAACATGCTAACCACTAAGCCTCCATGCCGTCCGGGGAAGGGGGGGGGGGTTAACATAATATGAGGATGTGTAGATTTTACAATGAGAAGTGGAAAAGGGAAGGGATAGGACTGAAAGGTTAAGTTTTCCTTAACCACAGTTTCATCCATTACCTAAACAAGGGCAGTAGGGAGAGAACCCCCCAATGTCCATCAAGGGGAGAACGTTTTGGGCGCTGGGCAGATACACCCAGGACAGGGCGCCAATCTATCACTGAACACACAATCACTCACACATACACACACTATATGGGGCAATCTGGAGAACTCAATTGACTTGATCCATGTTTTTGGACTGTGGGAGGAAACCGGAGAACCCGGAGGAAACCCACGCAGACACGGGGAGAACATGGAAACTCCACCCAGATTGGGATTCGAACCTGAATCCCCAGCGCTGAGAGGAGAACATGCTAACCACTACGCCACCGTGCCACCTTGTTAAATACTCCCCGCTTTATCCTCTATTAGGGTCGCAGTGGGGTTCCCCATTCCCATCCAGGGGAGAACATCTCAGGCGCTGGGCAGATAGACCCAGGACAGGGCGCCAATCCATCGCTGGGCACACACTCACTCACACAGACACACTCTATATGGGGCAATTTGGAGAATTCAATTGACTTGATCCGTGTTTTTGGACTGTGGGAGGAAACCGGAGAACCCGGAGGAAACCCACGCAGACACGGGGAGAACATGGAAACTCCACCCAGATTGGGATTCGAACCTGAATCCCCAGTGCTGAGAGGAGAACATTCTAACCACTAAGCCACCGTGCCACCTTGTTAAATACTCCCCCCTTTATCCCGCTTTATCCTCTATTAGGGTCGCGGTGGGGTTCCCCATGCCCATCCAGGGGAGAACATCTCAGGCGCTGGGCAGATACACCCAGGACAGAGCGCCAATCCATCGCTGAGCACACACTCACTCACTCAGACACACTCTATATGGGGCAATCTGGAGAACTCAATTGACTTGATCCATGTTTTTGGACTGTGTGAGGAAACCGGAGAACCCGGAGGAAACCCACGCGAACACGGGGACAACATGGAAACTCCACCCAGATTGGGATTCGAACCTGAATCCCCAGCGCTGAGAGGAGAACATGCTAACCAATAAGCCAGCGTGCCACCTTGTTAAATACTCATTCATTATCTCCCACTTTATCCTCTATTAGGGTTGCGGTGGGGTTCCCCATGCCCATCCAGGGGAGAACATCTCAGGCGCTGGGCAGATAGACCCAGGACAGGGCGCCAATCCATCGCTGGGCACACACTCACTCACACATACACACACTATATGGGGCAATTTGGAGAATTCATTTGACTTGATCCATGTTTTTGGACTGTGGGAGGAAACCGGAGAACCCGGAGGAAACCCACGCAGACACGGGGAGAACATGGAGACTCCACCCAGATTGGGATTCGAACCTGAATCCCCAGCGCTGAGAGGAGAACATGCCAACCACTAAGCCACCTTGTTAAATACCGAATATTAAAAATATCCCTATATGGTTTGCTGTCCCCAGACTCGGCGACTCAGCGACTCAGAGTTGAACGAACACCAAGTACAGGACACCAGCCCACTTCAGGGCAGACACACATGTTCACTCACATATTTACCCCGGGGTGATTTTGTAGAGCCAGTTCACATACCGACACCTCGTTTTCGTTTTGCCCTGTGGGAGGAAACTGACCCACCACCACAAACAAACATTCACACCTTGCTCTCGAAAGTCCCCGTTTCCAGGGCATTTCTGAAGCCCCCCCCGCCGTGTGGGAAGCCCGATTGTTCGGTCTGAAAAAGAGCCGCAGCCAGTCAGTTCATTAAGCCGCTTAATACACACAGGCACATGAGTCAGGGATTTGGCGGAACTGAGTTAGCACAGCCTGCTGTCTTCTCCGAGAATTAGCAACGAGCAGGGTTCGCTGTTTAGACGTAAACAAATCAACCCGGCCGGCCCCACGCAGGTCGAGGGACAACGCGAGGCTCGCTGAGAACAGAGCTCAACACATTTGCACACACATTTGGAGAAACCACACACAGAGCCCACAGGTGGCGCCGACTCAGTTCACCTGCAGTGCTACCCCCTGCGATTGGTCGGCCGGTGTGCGTCCATAGAGACGGCGATACTATCGCATCACTGCATAATTAAATGATACCACCAAGTCATGCTCAGTAACCTGAGTAATTTAGAACCCTGCCCAGCGATGGATTGGCGCCCTGTCCTGGGGTATCTGCCCAGCGCCCGAGACGTTCTCCCCTGGATGGGCATGGGGAACCGCCACCGCGACCCTAATAAAGGATAAAGCGGGAGATAATGGATGGATGTTCCGTGATGTTCTTTAGTTGATGTACTTCTGTGCATTTTTGACCTTCTGTTCAATTTGCTTCGCTGGGGTTCCCCTGGGAAGAACCCTGAGGAAACCCACACGGACACCAGGAGAACATGGAGACTCCACTCAAATCAGTGTTCGAACCAGGATCCCAAGGGTGATTATACTCAGGACAAGGCGCCAATCCATCACACACATTTGTTTACACACACAGTATATAGGGGCAATTCAGATCAATTTTAGAGCAGCCAAATCACCTTAAATCTATGTTTTGTACTGTGGGAGGACACCAGAAAACCCAAAAAAAACCACGGGGAGAACATGGAAACCCTTCTAACTGGGTCGCAGGGGGGTTCTCCATGTCCATCCAGAGGAGAACATTTCAGGTACTAGGCAGTTTGGCGCCAGGACAGGGCGCCAAACTATCACTGGGCACACACTCACACTAAAAGGGGCTCACAGGTGGCGCCGACTCAGTTCACCTGCATCTTTTACTTAACCCTAAATTAGGGTCGCGGTGGGTTACCCATGCCCATCTATGGGAGAACATTCCGGGTGCAATACACCCAGAGCACCAATCTATCGGTGGGCACACACACACACACGTTATATAGAGCTAATTTAGAACCATGCCCAGCGATGGATTGGTGCCCTGTCCTGGGTCTATCTGCCCAGCGCCTGAAACGTTCTCCCCTGGATGGGCATGGGGAACCCCACCGCGACCCTAATAGAGGATAAAGCGGGAGTGAATGAATGAATGAATGAATTTAGAACCAATTTACCTTGAAAGAACCCTGTGGAAATGGACACAGGGAGAACCTTGATCCCCAGGGCTGAGAGGTGGACGTGCTAACCACCAAGCCACTGTGCCTCTCAGTGCTGGGGATCCAGGTTCGAATTCCAATCTGGGTGGAGTTTCCATGTTCTCTCCGTGTCCGCAGGGCTTTCCTCTAGGTTCTCCAGTTTCCTCCCATAGTCCGAAAACATGGCTTCAAGGTAATTTGGTTGCTTTAAATCGCCCTAATATAGTGTGTGTCTGTGTATGTAAGTATGTGTCCAGTGATAGATTAGCACCCTGTCCTGGGTGTCTCTGCCCAGCACCCGAAACATTCTCCCCTGGGTGGGCATGGGGAACCCCCCTGCGACCCTAGTAGAGGATTAAGCGGAAGATAATGAATGAATGAATCTGTACTAATGCAAGGGTTCTTTACCACAATCCTTCAAACTCTAGTCTCTTTAAAGAGATTCTAGCCTAAGGGCACTTGGTGGGACCAGGAATGGAACTTGGGGACCTTTAGGTTACAAGGCTGGTTCCTTAACCTCAAGTCTATGATTGCCCGTAAGTGGAGGTCCACTACAAGCTTTGACATCAAGTGCCACATGAACAAACTTGTAAAAAATACAATGTTACATGACCGGCCACCTGAATGTTGATGCAACACGGGGACAGAGTAGAAAAGACATACAGCTGGTGGCTTAATGTAACAGAACATAGTGTTTTAGAACTGGAACTTTATGGCTCTCAAATGGGTTTTATTGTTCTTGTCAAGCTATAGGGAACCGTCCTTAGACACAGAGCAATTTGTCCTCCACATTTAACAGGGTCAGGTGCCTTGCCCAAGGGCACTTCAGCCATAGTTCTTGATGGGACCCTGAACCAAAAAAGGGACCTTTAACCACAAGCCTATGACTACAGGCTTCAGGTAACGAAGCTGCTGGACTCAAAAGTTCTCCCAGAACTAAATGTGGACATGGCTTACATGTCTGGAACTGTAGGGTTCTCAAATGGGTTTTGTTGTTTATGTCAAGCTATAGGGAACCGTCTTTAGACACAGAGTAATTTGTCCTCCACATTTAACAGGGTCAGGTGCCTTGCCCAAGGGCACTTCAGCCATAGAACTTGATGGGACCCTGAACCAAAGCAGGGACTTTTAGTTCTTTATCCACAAGCCTATGACTACAGACTTCAGGGGGTTTGATGTAACGAAGCTGCTGGACTCAAAAGTTCTCCCAGAACTAAATGTGGACATGGCTTATATCTCTGGAACTGTAGGGTTCTCAAATGGGTTTCAATGTTTAGGTCAAGCTATAGGGAACCGTCCTTAGACAGAGAGCAATTTGTCCTCCACATTTAACAGGGTCAGGTGCCTTGCCCAAGGGCACTTCAGCCATAGTTCTTGATGGGACCCTGAACCAAAGCAGGGACCTTTAACCACAAGCCTATGACTACAGACTTCAGGTAACAAAGCTGCTGGACTCAAAAGTTCTCCCAGAACTAAATGTGGACATGGCTTACATTTCTGGAACTGTAGGGTTCTCAAATGGGTTTTGTTGTTTATGTCAAGCTATAGGGAACCGTCCTTAGACACAGAGCAATTTGTCTTCCACATTTACCAGGGTCAGGTGCCTTGCCCAAGGGCACTTCAGCCATAGAACTTGATGGGACCCTGAACCAAAGCAGGGACTTTTAGTTCTTTATCCACAAGCCTATGACTACAGACTTCAGGGGGTTTGATGTAACGAAGCTGCTGGACTCAAAAGTTCTCCCAGAACAAAATGTGGACATGGCTTACATGTCTGGAACTGTAGGGTTCTCAAATGGGTTTTGTTGTTTATGTCAAGCTATAGGGAACCGTCCTTAGACACAGAGCAATTTGTCTTCCACATTTACCAGGGTCAGGTGCCTTGCCAAAGGCCAAGTTCTTGATGGGACCCTGAACCAAAGCAGGGATTTTTAGTTCTTTAACCACAAGCCAATGACTACAGACTTCAGGTAACGAAGCTGCTGGACTCAAAAGTTCTCCCAGAACTAAATATGGACATGGCTTACATTTCTGGAACTGTAGGGTTCTCAAATGGGTTTCAATGTTTAAGTCAAGCAATAGGAAACCATCCCAATTCTTTAAGAACCTAGAAAAGTGGTACAATGTTCCATTTTTCCTCCATGTATTTACACACAGAGCAATCTGTCCTCCACATATAACCCATCTGTGCAGTAAACACACACACACACACACACTGGTGAAGGGAGCAAATGTGCCCGCAGCGGTGGGTGGCCCCGTATACAGGGGTTAGGTGCTTCGACCAAGGGCACTTCTGCCACGGTATTTGTTGGGACCCCGAATCGAACCAGCAACCTTCAGGTCGCAAGGCCGGTTCTTTACCCGCAGTCCTACGACTTTAACAGATCATCAGGCACTAAGCCTTGCACACTGCATCCTCAACTAAATATCAAAAAGCACAACTCGGTCCGGGGAAGCATGCAATCTATATTAAGAACACTGCAATGTCAGTGCCTGACCTTGGCATTAACATCTCTATGATGGCATCTGAACATCCAAAAAAATAAATAAAAAAGAAATAATAATAATCATAAATACTGCAGGATCTATTAGAAGGCTCAGAGGCTGAAATAATTAGGGGGTACATTCCATATGATCTAGAGAGCTGGACCCAACTTCTCATCGGCTACTCCACGTATTTTAAGTGTCACACTAGCAGGGATTAAATGATGGACGACAGATCTACAGATGGCCAGGTATCAGAACAAGGTCACCCACCATGCTGGGATCTCCCAAAATCCAGACAAATCGGTGAGACGTCAGCATCTAATGCAAATCCCAGATCTGATTATCGTTGAATTGTGAGTGAATAGAAAGTGATGACCGCAAATGACAGCAGCACGCAGGAGTATAGTGAGTATAGTGAGGATAGTGTGTATAGTGAAGATAGTGAGTATAGTGAAGATAGTGAGGATAGTGTGTATAGTGAGGATTGTGAGTATAGTAAGGATAGTGAGTATAGTAAGGATAGTGTGTATAGTTAGTATAGTGAGGATAGTGAGTATAGTAAGGATAGTGTGTATAGTGAGGATAGTTAGTATAGTGTGTATAGTGAGGATTGTGAGTATAGTAAGGATACTGAGTATAGTGAGTATAGTAAGGATAGTGAGTATAGTTAGTATAGTGTGTATAGTAAGGATAGTGAGTATAGTAAGGACAGTGAGTATAGTAAGAATAGTGAGTATAGTAAGTATAGTGTGTATAGCGAGGATAGTGAGTATAGCGAGGATAGTGAGTATAGTAAGGATAGTGAGTATAATAAGGATAGTGAGTTTAATAAGGATAGTGAGTATAGTAAGGATGGTGAGTATAGTAAGGATAGTGCAGATAGTGAGTATGGTAAGGATACTGAGTATAGTAAGGATAGTGAGTATTGTGGAGATAGTGAGTATAGTAAGGATAGTGAGTATTGTGGAGACAGTGAGTATAGTAAGGATAGTGAGTATAGTGCAGATAGTGAGTATGGTAAGGATACTGAGTACAGTAAGGATACTGAGTATAGTAAGGATAGTCAGTATAGTGGAGATAGTGAGTATGGTAAGGATACTGAGTACAGTAAGGATACTGAGTATAGTAAGGATAGTCAGTATAGTGGAGATAGTGAGTATGGTAAGGATACTGAGTATAGTAAGGATAGTGAGTATAGTGGAGATAGTGAGTATAGTAAGGATAGTGAGTATAGTGTGAGCCGATCGTTCATTGAATGGCGATCATTCTAATGAGATTAGAACTTAAAGAAGAGCCGAAAACGAGACAGTAACGAGATACTCATTAACGACATATCCCAACGCGGGGAGAGCCGCTCGCCTACCAGCCGTTAACGGAATGGAGCATCTTCATGATGCTGCTGATCGGATCCGGTCGCCGCCGCCGCCGCCGCCGCCGCTGCAGATTAATCCGTCAACGCGCTCGGCTTTCTCCTCCACAGTTCATCGCGTCGTCGCTGCGCTCGGCTCTTTTTTATTCAAATCGCCGGATGGCTGCGTTTGAAAGCGAGCCGAGCTGCTGCTCCTGCTCGCTCCTCCCTGCGGTAAGCGGGTGACTTCAGAGGCCGAGAGACACCGAAGACCCGGACTGGATCGCGGCGCTCCCCCCACAACCCGTATTAACGCGCTGGACCGGGAGCTCGCCGCTGATTGGACAGACTCGCTCCCAGCCGGAGCGCGGTTATTACGGGAGCGTAGCGGGACAGACGGAACGGCGGGCGGAGGGACGACGTTTGCTTTAGTTTGCTGTGAAAAGCACGAAGAAATATTATTTCGACCTCGCGGCGCTGGGGAGCGAGGTTCGAATCCCGATCTGGGTGGCGTCTCTATGTTCTGGAGTTTCTGGGCTCAGTGTGCGGCCGGCGAGTTTGGCGCCCTCTGCTGGGTGTACTGTGTACTGTCCCGAAACATTTGTGGCATGGGTGGAGTTTTAATGTCCTCCCCGTGTTAGCTTGGTTTCTCCAGGTTCTAGGTTTCCTCCCACAGTACATCCATCCATCTATCATTAGGGGGGGGGGGGGGTTCCACATGCCCATCCAGGGGAGAAGACACAGACACACTGTATATGGGGCAATTTGGAAAACTCAATTGACCTTGATCCATGTTTTTGGACTGTGGGAGGAAACCCATGTGGATGCAGAGAGAACATGGAAACTCCACCCAGATGGGGATTCGAACCGGGAATCTCTAGTGCTGAGAGGAGAACATGCCAACCACTAAGCCACCGTGCCGCCCTCATAGATGATCATTCATTCATTATCTGCCGCTTTATTCTCTATTAGGGTGGGGTTCCCCATGCCCATCCAGGGGAGAACGTCTCGGGCGCTGGGCAGATACACCCAGGACAGGGCGCCAATCTATCGCTGGGCACACACTCACTCACACAGACACACTCTATATGGGGCAATTTGGAGAATTCAATAGACTTGATCCAGGTTTTTGGACTGTGGAAGGAAACCGGAGAACCCGGAGGAAACCCATGTGGATGCAGGGAGAACATGGAAACTCCACCCAGATGGGGATTCGAACCGGGAATCACTAGTGCTGAGAGGAGAACATGCCAACCACTAAGCCACCGTGCCGCCCTCATAGATGATCAAGTGGAAGGAAATAAGAAGGCAACATTTTGTGGCATGGGTGGAGTTTTAATGTCCTCCCCGTGTTAGCTTGGGTTCTCCAGGTTCTAGGTTTCCTCCTACAGTACATCCATCCATCCATCTATCATGGGGGGGTTCCTCATGCCCATCCAGGGGAGAACGTCTTGGGCGCTTGGCAGATACACCCAGGACAGGACGCCAATCCATCACTGGGCACACACTCACTCACACAGACACACTCTACATGGGGCAATTTAGAGAATTCAATTGACCTTGATCCATGTTTTTGGCCTGTGGGAGGAAACCGGAGAACCCGGAGGAAACCCATGTGGATGCAGGGAGAACATGGAAACTCCACCCAGATTGGGATTCGAACCGGGAATCCCTAGCGCTGAGAGGAGAACATGCCAACCGCTAAGCCAGTGTCCCAGCCCTTGTTTATATTATATTGCATTAAAACATGCCATGGCTGAACCAGTACACGTGAGATACGAACAGCATCCCATTTTTGTGTTAATGCACACCATCTGCACTGCCACCTGGTGGAGTGCAACAGGTCCTGCAGCGTGTTCTGCATGCAGTAAACCATAAAGCTAGGATTATTTGCATTATTGATTCCAAGGGACCACAAACATTCATTCATTCATTCATTCATTATCTCCCGCTTAATCCTCTAGTTGGGTCGCAGTGGGGTTCCCCATGCCCATCCAGGGGAGAACGTCTCGGCCACCGGGCAGATACACCCAGGACAGGGCGCCAATCCATCACTGGGAGGGACCACAAACAAATTACTTTAATATTAGAACTAATCATTAAACTTAATGACAAACACATTATTATATCATTCATTATCTCCCGCTTTATCCTCTATTAGGTTCGCGGTGGGGTTCCCCATGCCCATCCAGGGGAGAACATCTCGGGCGCTGGGCAGACACACCCAGGACAGGGTGCCAATCTATCACTGGGCACACACTCACTCACACAGACACACTCTATATGGGGCAATTTGGAGAACTCAATTGACTTGATCCATGTTTTTGGACTGTGGGAGGGAACCGGAGAACCCGGAGGAAACCCACGCGGACACGGGGAGAACATGGAAACTCCACCCAGATGGGGATTCGAACCGGGAATCCCTAGTGCTGAGAGGAGAACATGCTAACCACTAAGCCACAGCACAAAATACTATTTGCTTGATATTAATTTTGTTCATTTTGTTATTATCTTTCACTTAATTCACTGCTATGGTCATGGGGGGGGGGGTTCCCGAGGGGGGTTCCCTATGGACATCCAGGGCAATCTATTGTTGGGCACACACACTATATGGGGCAATTTATAGCATTCAGTTTATATTAATTTATTTAATTTGCCAAAGGGGCGGCACGGTGCCTTAGTGGTTGGCATGTTCTCCTCTCAGCGCTAGGGATTCCCGGTTCGAATCCCCATCTGGGTGGAGTTTCCATGTTCTCCCCGTGGGTTTCCTCCGGGTTCTCCGGTTTCCTCCCACAGTCCAAAAACATGGATCAAGTCAATTGAGTTCTCCAAATTGCCCCATATAGAGTGTGTCTGTGTGAGTGAGTGTGTGCCCAGTGATAGATTGGCGCCCTGTCCTGGGTGTATCTGCCCAGCGCCCGAGACGTTCTCCCCTGGATGGACATGGGGAACCCCACCGCGACCCTAATAGAGGATAAAGCGGGAGATAATGGATGAATGAATGGATTTGCCAAAGTTTTATTTTTTTATCATTATTATTCTTCCAGTTTATTTTATCTAAAGTGATAACACCTGTGAAGGACACCTGAGGTGAGGCTAAAAGAAAGACAAACACAAACCATTCACAGTTTACCCGTCCTCTTTATTTCTAATACCATTTACATAAAAAAACAATGGCAATTGGCAACGAAGTCTGTAATTTTCTGTCAATGTACTGCTTGTCTTTACAGTCTTTAGAATATCTCACCACTTAAAAGATTGACTTGACAATAAGGATAAGAATAAAGGATTTAATTAATAAAAAAAAAAAAAAAAAAAACAGCAATCATCCTCATAGCAAGAACAAGACTGGTTATGATACGGTAGTCACGGTCCATATCTATGAGGTCGGGTCACGGTCAAATTCCGTCCTGTCATGTCGAGGTAAGCGTCAGCGTCATGTCACTTAAAACTCTGCAGAAACAAAGACAATATCGGGTTATACAAGGACACACAAGGTTCCTGTGTGCTAATGAGAAGACAATGAAGCATTTCAGGCTTCACCAATCACAAAGGGATATTCACAGACTCTGCTTCAGAATCTTCAGCATCGGTTTTTAAACCTAAACGCCTGCCCAACCCCAAAAAAAAGAATGGCACCTAAAATATTTCGGACAATCCGACTCGAGCGAGAGGAGAAGAAACACAGAGAACAGAGAGCAATGCTGCTAAAGGACGACTGCTGAGTCTTCAGTCTCAAAACGGTGTGTGGCCGGGGAGAAGGCGGAGCCGCTCGATAATGGACTTTCATTATGCTTAATTAATGCAGCTGGTGGCTTAGTGGTTGGCACGTTCGCCTTTCAGCTCTAGGGATTCCCGGTTCGAATCCCCATCTGGGTGGAGTTTCCATGTTCTCCCCGTGGGTTTCCTCCGGGTTCTCCGGTTTCCTCCCACAGTCCAAAAACATGGATCAAGTCAATTAAATTCTCAAAAATTGCCCCATATAGAGTGTGTTTGTGTGAGTGAGTGTGAGCCCAGCGATGGATTGGCGCCCTGTCCTGGGTCTATCTGCCCAGCGCCCGAGACGTTCTCCCCTGGATGGGCATGGGGAACCCCACCGCGACCCTAATAGAGGATAAAGCGGGAGATAATGAATGAATGAATAATGCAGCTGACACCTAAAACCAGAACATCACATGCCAAGGGGAGAAGGATTCCATCAACCGACAGGACTGCTGGGATGCTGGACACAGCATGTTTATTTAAAGCACGCATGTCCGAAGTCCGGCCCGCGGGCCAATCGCCAATAAACAGCCCGCACCGTCAGTCTGATGTGTTATTTAAGCCTCGCTAGCTCGGTCAGAATAAATAAAATCGTATATTTTCAAAAACACAATTCCACTTTTTACCACATAAAGGTCATTCTAACACTATCTGTCTTCTGTGGCACAGAGAACTGAGGACATGTCGTCAGATGGGGAAGAGGAGTGGCTTTATTTCTCATTAGCCTGCAATAAAAGCACCAATGCATCGGACACAACTAGTGATTTTATTAGAGTTGTTGACGTCAACAGGAACGTGACAGAGAAGAGAACGTGAGTTGTTCAGGTCTGAGTGGCTTATATATAAAATAATATACAATATAATTAGTGGTTGGCACGTTCTCCTCTCCAGTGCTAGGGATTCCCGGTTCGAATCCCCATCTGGGTGGAGTTTCCATGTCCTCCCCGTGTCTGTGTGGGTTTCCTCCGGGTTCTCCGGTTTCCTCCCACAGTCCAAAAACATGGATCAAGTCAATTGAGATCTCCAAATTGCCCATATAGAGTGTGTCTGTGTGAGTGAGTGTTGTGCCCCAGCGATCGCCCTGTCCTGGGTCTATCTGCCCAGCGCCCGAGACGTTCTCCCCTGGATGGGCATGGGGAACCCCATCGCGACCCTAATAGAGGATAAAGCGGGAGATAATGAATGAATGAATATGGGAGGCACGGTGGCTTAGTGGTTTAGCACGTTCTCCTCTCCAGTGCTAGGGATTCTCGTTTTGAATCCCCATCTGGGTGGAGTTTCCATGTTCTCCCCGTGTCTGCGTGGGTTTCTTCCGGGTTCTCCGGTTTCCTCCCACAGTCCAAAAACATGGATCAAGTCAATTGAATTCTCCAAATTGCCCCATATAGAGTGTGTCTGTGTGAGTGAGTGTGTGCCCAGTGATAGATTGGCGTCCTGTCCTGGGTGTATCTGCCCAGCGTCCGAGACGTTCTCCCCCTGGATGGGGGCATGGGGAACACCCCCCCCCCCCCCCCGCAACCCTAATATTAGATAAAGTAGAAGATAATGGATGAATGGATAATATATTTTATATATATATATATATATATATATATATATATATATATATATATATATATATAGCCATCAGACTCCTGAACGATCCGAAACATGAACATATCCGCTGCAAACATGTTGCATGTATTTTTTGCACACCTTTTGCACATTTACAGACACCTGCTGCAAATACAAACTCTTAATATTTTACAATCAGGGACATTTTTTTTGGCACACGTGGCTCACACCACTAGGGGGCCACCTGCACTGTTGCCTATCCACTTAATGTTGCTGTTTACAAACTCACCAAGTGTTCCATTACTAGAATGTTTGTGGTACTGTGTATCGTCCTTTATTTATTGTGATTTATTGTGTATTTATTGTGATCCACGTGCACTTTATGTTGGTTGTGAAGTAACTGTTACGTGTAGCACCTTGTTCCTGGAGAACGCTGTCTCGTTCCACATATACTGTACAGTATTTTATATTGTTGGAATGAGAAATAAAATACTTGAATAGAATAATTGAATATTCGGTTATATTGCCATTTGATGAATGAAAGAAATGACAATAAAAATTGTTTTAGGACATTGTGAATTTTCATAACATTTGTGGTGAAAAAATGTCAGAAAGGACTATTGGGCCCCCCCCCCGGTCATCTTCGCTTTATTAAAATTTGGAAACCCCTGACGTAAAGAATACTGTAAAGCCTGGTAAGTCTGTAGTGTCGAAAGTAAAGCCTGTGCTGTTGAGGGAAATCCTGTTGACATGCTGCTACTGCTATTAAAGTGAGAAACAGTTATATGATCACATAAAGAGAAGTACGGACCAAATGGACGGATCAAAGTGTAACTAAGGAATAAAAAAGCACTCAGATGAACAGAAAATGCCAGGAATGTGTTGGGTATAGACAGCTGAGGTTTCCGCGTGCTGTTCCATTAGTGTAAGTGTAAATGAATACGGATAAGCCTCTCAGGTGGCTGTTACTGGAGCACCTAGAAGTGTTGCCTTACCATGACGGGTGACCTACCTCAGCTGATGTGAACGGGGCATCAGTAGGTTCTCTGACGCTTGTGAGACTCCTCTTTAGGCGGATCAGCAAGCATGACCTTCAGCTTGACCCCATTAACTACTTTCCCATGCAGCGCCGCCATGGCATCGCTCGCAGGCTTTCGGTCAGCGTACTTAATGTAGCCGACGTTGCGGCCCGGCACCAGATACACCTCCATCAGAGCGCCGAAACGACTGCAGCAAAAATAATACACACCTCTATTTACCACCCTGCATTTCAAAAAGCTGAGCCTCCAAGCTTACCAATACCCATATCTAGTCTTTAAAGTGAACGCTGTTCGCTGAGTAACAGGTTTCTAGTTTGCCAACAATTAAATACTGCCATCTAGTCGCCCAAATACAGAACGCAGGTTATAAAAAACATTGGGAAAAGATTGTATTGTATGTAGGGGTGAGCTGCAATATTCGCTGATTCGACGATTCGATTCGGAGAACCGTAGTCGACTATGAACCTCATAGTCCAATGTACCATTTTGACCACATGGGGGCGCCCATGGCTGCTGCTAAGCATTAGTTTTTACATGAAATGTCTTTGTTTTCGTTATATATATAGCCTTTTGTCAAATGAAACTCATTGATCTGTGTTTTAGGTTTTTCCTTTGAAGTGGAAAAAAGTCCAGAACGGGGATCCCATTTACGGTGCTCTAGAAAAACAAGTAAAATATTTAAAAAAATAAAATAAAATCTTTTTTAAAAACCACGCTTATAGCGCCATCTTGTGGTGAAATTTTAACTGATTCGACTATCAGTCGACTATAGGGAAAATCTGACGAATCAGATTCGACTATGAAAATCCTTAGTTGAAGACACCCCTAATTGTATGTCATGCATTGATACAAATGTGAAGTGGTCAGAGGTGTGGGTTATTATAAATAATGTCACGCCTGGACATACGGCTCAGCCAATCAGATTACAGGACCGGCATTGATTTACTTGCATTCATTTGAGCTGATTTTATCTCAGTGCATCGCTTGTTAAAACTCTTAGCAATAAATATGTAAACTCACCAGAACACATCCTCAAGGACGTCTACCGGTAGCGGACTGGGGTTAAAGATGACAAAGAGCCTCTCTTTAACCACACTGTCAGAGGGAGCCAGTTTCCTATGAGAGGGGAGGGCAACATCTGTTTGAACACGTGGCTTTGGGGGCAAAGTTGATGCTGCATATCCCTGAAAAAGAAGTTTTGTTAAAGCAAGTTTCACACCAATAATTAACCAATTATTGCACTTTAACCTATAATGGCATCGGGAAGATGGAGATGACCCATCCGTTTTGCCTTCGGTAAATAATGTCTTGGTTATTTAAGATTCAAAAAGCACATAAGGACCAGAAATACTCTATTTTTAAAGCTTCTTATAAATTCTATGACTGAATTAGTGCCATTTGAAAGAAAGTGATGACGGTCTGAAAGTCTAACACAATTATTATGGAATAATAGATTATGAAAAAAAATGTGTTACCCTAATAGAACAGGGACAAAACCGACAAACGCATAAGCTCAGTATTAATGCATTACAATCCAATATTCAAAAATCAATTTAGACCTTCTGACGGATAATTACACAGTAATTACACTTGCCCACTATGTATATGAGGAGTTATAAATTTAAAAAGTGGTGCTTACCGCAGTGGTTTTCATTAGCTGAGCACCCGTAGGGCCGTTCCACACCATAGACATCATTTGCGCGGCCACCAACTGCATGGCCATCTTTCCAACGGGGCTAAAAAGTCATAAAGAGGCACGACAGTAAAGTGCTGGAGTCTGATGGGCTGCAGATTATTAACTGAGGTACGCTCATTTTAAGATTAAGATAAGCATGATTGATTTTGAGATAGATTTTTTTTTTTTCAGTAACTCCAACCTGGTCCTGTCCTCTCCATCATCGATGAAAGTCACCGAAAGTCTATTTCCAGGTGGATATTCGAAACCATTGAGTTTTTCTTTAGCATACACAGCTGAACCCAGGTTATTGTAGCGAATCATAGCCTGGCCTGGAGACAAAAAAAAAAAAAAAAAAAATCATTAGTAACACTGTGGCTATATGGAGGTGGGTGAGCGTGCGAGATTGAATATGTCCAATGCCGCCACCTTTACCAAAACCGTATTGGTCTCTCTGCATATCGCAATACTCCATTCCAGGGATCAGATCAAACAGCCCATAGACCTGCTCCTGTGTGACAGGTGAGCGTGATGAAACCATCAGACATCTGGTTATTAAATCTGCACTCCATGGGTCTGCAGCAGCATAGCTACTAGACTCTCCTCCTGTGGGACGACACACACTATTCTTGTATTATGTACTGACACTTACAAGTCCTAAAAATGATATGGTTTTTCAGAATGAAACATACAAATTCCAAGTTTAGCTTTCGAGACATTGCAATAACATTCATTCATTCATTAATTATCTTCCGCTTTATCCTCTATTAGGGTTGCGATGGGGGGGGGTTCCCCATGCCCATCCAGGGGAGAACGTTTCGAGCGCTGGGCAGATACACCCAGAACAGGGCGCCAATCTATCGCTGGACACACACTCACTCACTCAGACACACTCTATATGGGGCAATTTTGAGAATTCAATTGACTTAATCCATGTTTTTGGACTGTGGGAGGAAACCGGAGAACCCGGAGGAAACCCACACAGACACGGGGAGAACATGGAAACTCCACCCAGATGGGGATTCGAACCGGGAATCCCTAGCGCTGAGAGGAGAACATGCTAACCACTAAGCCACCGTGCCGCCCTTCATTCATTCATCCATCCATTATCTTCCACTTTATCCTCTATTAGGGTCGCGGTGGGGTTCCCCATGCCCATCCAGGGGAGAACGTTTCGGGCGTTGGACAGATACACCCAGGACAGGGCGCCAATCTATCACACACTCACTCACACAGACACACTATATATGGGGCAATTTGGAGAATTCAACTGACCTTGATCCATGTTTTTGGACTGTGGGAGGAAACGGGAGAACCCGGAGGAAACCCACGCGGACACGGGGAGAACATGGAAACTATACGCTATATACTATGGCGATTCGAACCGGGAATCCCTAGTGCTGAGAGGCGAACGTGCTAACCACTAAACCACCGTGCCGCCCCATTGCAATAACAGTGAATGCAAATATTTTATACATGGGATTTGGACGCGTTACATATTAAAGACGGTGTAAAACGTAAACGAATGGTGAATTGAAACACAGATAACTCGTTTAAGCACTGAAACCAAACATGCTGTACATACCAAAAGGGTAGGAACTTAATCCTGGCTCATTCCCGCCATGGTCTGACCTTGAGTTGCTGAAATAGTCATTGTCCGCCGAGGCATTTTTTGTCCTCGGCTCGGCAAGGATGGCTCTGAATGCTAAGCAGACGGAAAGGGACAAAAGGATTCACTTATGCCTAGTCCATTTCATGAGGTATTGATATGAAGCTGCAGACAGTCACTTACTTTTGTCACAGTTCTCAATGGCTGTTGCAGCCTGGGATGGTTTGTGAAACCTGACGTAGCCCAACCCCTTACTCTCTCCGGTATTTTTATTCCGTATGACGATTGCATACTCAATATCACCGTAGATCTAAAATAAAAAAAAAAACAGAAATAAAACAAAAATGCATACTTATTTATTATATTTGCAACTGCTACATACCGCCGTGAGTTTTGCAAATTATTAAATGCAAATATTTTTTTATGTTAAAAAAAAAAATATAAAATAAAATCCAGTATATTTATTATAAAGATACTCTATGATGCTGGAAAAGGAAGTGCTCACAGACAGCATGACGGGAATCTCTTTCATGCAAATTTATAATCTCTATTTATCAATATTGGACAGAAGTTCATTCGAGAAGCAGAAGTAGAAGCTCAATAATAAAAATGTCAATCTGCAAGATGCAAAACAGCAATGAACATTGTCTTTCCTTTTATGTAAATGCCGATAATAAAACGCATTGTCTGATGTTTGACAATAACACACATATCTGACCGCTTCACATTACCATAAATGGAAACACAGATTATAATATATATATATATATATATATATATATATATATATATATATATATATATATATATATATATTTAGGGTGAGCTGCAATATTCGCTGATTCGATTCGGAGAACCGTAGTCGACTATGAACCTCATAGTCGAATGTACCATTTTGACCACATGGGGGCGCCCATGGCTGCTGCTAAGCATTAATTTTTACATGAAATGTCTTTGTTTTCGTTATATATATAGCCTTTTGTCAAATAAAATCATCCTAATTTCTAGGAAAAAAAAAGAAAAACAAAAAAAAAGGTTTTCTTTTGTTAGAAAAACAAGTAAAATATAAATTTTTCTTTTTTTAAACTACGCCCTTAGCGCCACCTTGTGGTGAAATTTTAACTGATTTGACTATCAGTCGACTATAGGGAAAATCTGACGAATCAGATTCGACTATGAAAATCTTTAGATGAATACAGCCCTATAAATTATAAACTGCTAGACGATTCCTGATGAGCACCAAGTCGGTGTTCCGTTAATTCACCGATGTTCACTTAAAAAAATCGGACTAGATTATGTCCATGTTAAAAAGACGTTTTTTTTTTCATTATAGTGTGTTTTTAACCATTTAATAAAAGCAATCAGGTACGAGAGGTTGTGTATTAATGTGAATAAATCACAAGAAAGATGTGTAACGACACTTCGTGTGTGTGCGGTGAAGCGGTCAGCGCCTATGTGTTACTATGTGCCTAACAATTCTTTCTTGTGATTTATTCAAAATAATACGCACCCTCTCATGCCATATTCATCCGTTATCTTCCACTTTATCCTCTATTAGGATTGCGGTGGGGTTCCCCATGCCCATCAAGGGGAGAATGATTTGGGCGCTGGGCTGATACACCCAGGACACATTCACACAGACACACTATATGGGGCAATGTAAAGCATTCAATCAACCTTGAGTCCAAGTTTTTAGACTGTGGGGGGAAACCCACACAGGGAGAACATGGAAACTGAGATTGGGATTCGCCAACATGTGGCTCTCAACTCCACTTCCATAAAACACATTTTAAAGTAAAATAAAAAAGTGTTACTGCTGATAGTCCCATTGTGATTGTTAAATTATACCTTGAAGGTGTCTTTCAGATCGTCCTCAGTAAAGGTTTTTGGAATCATGACAAAGATTCTAGTCAGCTCCTCGTCCTCTACATCTCGATGACTCCCCGAAGACCTGGACTGGGCAATGAATACCTGCACGGACATCAGAAAAAAATTTTTGATTTGGCAAACTTGACCAAATGGCAACATCTTGTCATAACATCAATATTCTCACTTTTATTGTTAATATTCTGACTTTTATTTTTTTTTTAATGTGACATCAAATTTTAGACTCATCTGAATAATTTGATTTTATACCCAACTTATACCCAACTCTTTTGAGAAAAAAAAAAAAAAAGAGTCCAAGAAAGCGACTAGTTACATTTGGTCAGCCACACTTTTGTTTGGTTTGATTAAGATACATGAGACAAAGAGAATATACTTTATTTATCAACCAAATGAAATTTAGCAACCAGCAGCAGTAAGAAAATCAGTAAAATAATAGGAAGAATTGCCCCATATAGAGTGTGTGTCTGTGTGAGTGAGTGTGTGCCCAGCGATAGATTGGCGTCCTGTCCTGGGTGTATCTGCCCAGCGCCCGAGACGTTCTCCCCTGGATGGGCATGGGGAACCCCCCCCCCCACGACCCTAATAAAGGATAAAGTGGATGATAATGAATGGATGGATGGATGGGTGGCAACCACAATAAAAATGTATAAAAAACAACTTAGACAGGACGGCACGGTGGCTTAGTGGTTAGCATGTTCTCCTCTCAGCACTAGGGATTCCCGGTTCGAATCCCAATCTGGGTGGAGTTTCAATGTTCTCCCTGTGTCCACGTGAGTTTCCTCCGGGTTCTCCGGTTTCCTCCCACAGTCCAAAAACATGGCTCAAGTCAATTGAGTTCTCCAAATTGCCCCATATAAAGTGTGTCTGTGTGAGTGAGTGTGTGTCCAGCGATAGATTGGCGTCCTGTCCTGGGTGTATCTGCCCAGCGCCCGAGACGTTCTCCCCTGGATGGGCATGGGGAACCCCCCCCCCCCTATAGGATAAAGCAGAAAATAATGGATGGCTGGATGGGTGGCAACCATAATAAAAATAATAAAAATAACTTAGGCAGGACGGCATGGTGGCTTAGTGGTTAGCATGTTCTCCTCTCAGCGCTAGGGATTCCCGGTTCGAAACCCAATCTGGGTGGAGTTTTCCATGTTCTCCCCGTGTCCGCGTGGGTTTCCTCCGGGTTCTCCGGTTTCCTCCCACAGTCCAAAAACATGGCTCAAGTCAATTGAGTTCTCCAAATTGCCCCATATAGAGTGTATTTGTGTGAGTGCCAATGATAGATTGCCCCCCCTGTCTTGGGTGTATCTGCCCGGTAGCTTAGTGTTTAGCATGTTCTCCTCTCAGCGCTAGGGATTCCCGGTTCGAAACCCAATCTGGGTGGAGTTTTCCATGTTCTCCCCGTGTCCGCGTGGGTTTCCTCCGGGTTCTCCGGTTTCCTCCCACAGTCCAAAAACATGGCTCAAGTCAATTGAGTTCTCCAAATTGCCCCATATAGAGTGTATTTGTGTGAGTGCCAATGATAGATTGCCCCCCCTGTCTTGGGTGTATCTGCCCGGTAGCTTAGTGTTAAGCATGTTCTCCTCTCAGCACTAGGGATTCCCGGTTCGAATCCCAATCTGGGTGGAGTTTCAATGTTCTCCCTGTGTCCACGTGAGTTTCCTCCGGGTTCTCCGGTTTCCTCCCACAGTCCAAAAACATGGCTCAAGTCAATTGAGTTCTCCAAATTGCCCCATATAGAGTGTATTTGTGTGAGTGCCAATGATAGATTGCCCCCCCTGTCTTGGGTGTATCTGCCCGGTAGCTTAGTATTTAGCATGTTCTCCTCTCAGCACTAGGGATTCCCGGTTCGAATCTCAATCTGGGTGGAGTTTCAATGTTCTCCCCGTGTCCGCGTGGGTTTCCTCCGGGTTCTCCGGTTTCCTCCCACAGTCCAAAAACATGGCTCAAGTCAATTGAGTTCTCCAAATTGCCCCATATAGAGTGTATTTGTGTGAGTGCCAATGATAGATTGCCCCCCCTGTCTTGGGTGTATCTGCCCGGTAGCTTAGTGTTTAGCATGTTCTCCTCTCAGCACTAGGGATTCCCGGTTCGAATCTCAATCTGGGTGGAGTTTCAATGTTCTCCCCGTGTCCACGTGGGTTTCCTCCGGGTTCTCCGGTTTCCTTCCACAGTCCAAAAACATGGCTCAAGTCAATTGAATTCTCCAAATTGCCCCATATAGAGTGTATTTGTGTGAGTGCCAATGATAGATTGCCCCCCCTGTCTTGGGTGTATCTGCCCGGTAGCTTAGTGTTTAGCATGTTCTCCTCTCAGCACTAGGGATTCCCGGTTCGAATCCCAATCTGGGTGGAGTTTCAATGTTCTCCCCGTGTCCGCGTGGGTTTCCTCCGGGTTCTCCGGTTTCCTCCCACAGTCCAAAAACATGGCTCAAGTCAATTGAGTTCTCCAAATTGCCCCATATAGAGTGTGTTTGTGTGAGTGCCAGTGATAGATAGGCGTCCTGTCCTGGGTGTATCTACCCAGCGCCCGAAACGTTCAATCCTGGATGGGCATGGGGAACCCCCACCGCGACCCTAATAGAGGATAAAGCGGAAGATAATGGATGGATGGACAACGTATTCGTATAATTGAAGACAAACCTTGATGGGTTTGGTTCCTTCAGCCAGACACTTTCCGTGCATTTCCTCCATGGCGGTGCAGGCTTGTGAGGATTTGGCGAATTTGACAAAAGTGACCCCCTTCGACTCCTTTGTCTGTTTGTCCTTCACCACCCAAATGTCCTGGATTTCTCCGAATTCGGAGAAGTGCTCCCGAATCACGTCCTCGTTGATGGACTTACTCGTGACCAGGAACAGTCTGCTGTTTGGGGGTTCGTCGAGGTACGACGACGGCCTGTTGTAGTCCTCCATCTTTACACTCGACGCCCTGCGTGCTGCAACTAAACCGCTGTTAACGTGCGGGATGCTCCTTAAATTATAGAATTAAACTTTTAAAGGGGAAAAAAAATCCCCAGCGACAGACCAGCGGCGTGTTTTCCCAGATAACAGTCGCGTTCATGTATAGCGAGTCGGCGCCATGACGAACCTCCGCCTTCCAAACCTACGTCCGAGTTGATGCAGGGCTGAGTTGCCATGTCCACCATATTCACTCCAACACGGGTAAAATATATACGGGCTTATACAACAACCTTTAAAATACCCACGTTTGGAGCAAAACAAAGTTTCTGACAAAGTTTTCAGCCATTATCTTCCACTTTATCCTCTATTAGGGTCGCGGTGGGGTTCCCCATGCCCATCCAGGGGAGAACGTTTCGGACGCTGGGCAGATAGACCCAGGACAGGGGGGCAATCTATCGCTGGCACTCACACAAATACACTCTATATGGGGCAATTTTGAGAATTCAATTGACTTGATCCATGTTTTTAGACTGTGGGGGAAAACCGGAGAACCCGGAGGAAACCCACGCGGACATGGGGAGAACATGGAAACTCCACCCAGATTGGGATTTGAACTGGAAATCAATCCATTATCTTCTGCTTTGTCCTATATTAGGGTCGCGGCGGGGGGTGTTTCCTCATGCCCATCCAGGGGAGAACGTTTCGGGCGCTGGGCAGATACACCCAGGACAGGCGCCAATCTATCCCTGGGCACACACTCACTCACACAGACACACTATATATGGGGCAATTTGGAGAATTCAATTGGCCTTGATCCATGTTTTTGGACTGTGGGAGGAAACCGGAAGACCCGGAGGAAACCCATGCGGACACGGGGAGAACATGGAAACTCCACCCAGATTGGGATTTGAACAGGAAATCCATCCATCCATTATCCATTATCTTCCGCTTTATCCTCTAATAGGATCGCGGTGGGGTTCCCCATGCCCATCCAAGGGAGAACGTTTCGGGCGCTGGGCAGATAGACCCAGGACAGGGCGGCAATCTATCGCTGGGCACACACTCACACAGACACACGCTATATGGGGCAATTGGGAGAATTCAATTGCCCTTGATCCATGTTTTTGGACTGAAAACCGGAGAACCCGGAGGAAACCCACACGGACACAGGTAGAACATGGAAATTGGGATTCGAACCGGGAATCCCTAGCGCTGAGAGGAGAACATGCTAACCACTAAGCCACCGTGCCGCCCTGTAATGAAAATAATTCTGGAATTTTTTTTTTATGAATATTAATAATATATAAATAAAAAAAAACGGCTGTAATTTCAGGTTTGAATCTAGTCTGGGTGCAGTTTCCATGTTCTCCTCGTGTTCAAATTGGTTTTCTTCCGGTTCTTCGTGTTCCTCCCACAGTCTAAAAATGTGAATTCAAAGTAGATTATTCATTCATTCATTATCTCCCGCTTTATCCTCTAGTAGGTTCGCGGTGGGGTTCCCCATGCCCATCCAGGGGAGAACGTCTCAGGCGCTGGGCAGATAGACCCAGGACAGGACACCAATCCATCGCTGGGTACACACTCACACACACTCTATATGGGGCAATTTTGAGAATTCAATTGACTTGATCAATGTTTTTGGACTGTGGGGGGATACCGGAGAACCCGGAGGAAACCCACGCGGACACGGGGAGAACATGGAAACTCCACCCAGATGGGGATTCGAACCGGGAATCCCTAGCGCTGAGAGGCGAACGTGCTAACCACTAAGCCCCCGTGCCGCCTCAAAGTAGATTAGTTGCTCTAACTTGCCCCTATACTGCATCATAAATTTTTTATACATTTTTGCACAGGATTCAGTATTTCTGCTAAAGGTTGTAGAACCAAGTTTACATTAAAAAGGGAACATTTTGTCAAAACAAATGAAAAAAGAAATCCAGTCTCCAACATTGAATTTGAAATAAAAGAGAGATTTATGGTGAAAAAAAAACATGTGCCAAACATTATTTACAATCATTTTGCATTACTGTGTGTGTATTTATATATATATATATATATATATATATATATATATATATATATATATATTTCCTTATAACAGTTACATTCAACATCAGCACATTCCAATGTCACCCTGATGAGCATTTCTATATATTCACACACACACACTTTATATATATATATATATATATATATATATATATATATATATATATATATATATATATATAATAAATAATTTCCTTATAACAGTTACATTCAATGTCACCCTGATGAGCATTTCTATATATATAAACAAGTCACCTTGATGATATCTATATATATATATATATATATATATATTATATATATATATATATTCATACTGTCAGCATATAAAAGTCACCTTCATCATATATATATATATATATATATATATATATATATATATATATATATATATATATATATATATATATATATATATATATATATACACACATATATACACATATATATATATATATATATATATATATATATATATATATATATATATATATATATATATATATATATATATATATATATATTATACACATATACATATATTATTTCCTTATAAGTTACATTCAACGTCAGCAAATTTTCCAAACGTCACTTGATGAGCGTTTCTATTTTAGCATAATTCAATTCAGTGCAGGTTTATTTACGTCAAGTTCGTGCTTATGATTGTTATTCCTTTGTCTGATCTTTTGGAGAGCAATGCATTTGTATGAATATTTATATACAAATTCAAAGCTCCATTCCGAGCTCCATTTCCCACAAGTTACATCCCAGACATAATTCTATAAATAATAAAAGAGAACATTGAACACATGCTTAAGTATGAAAAACATTTTAGGAAATTAAAACTAACCCTAACCCAACAAAAAAAAATATGATATATATTATATATTAGCTTTATGATGTTATTTAACTTTGTTAAACAAATTTTTTTTCATATATTAAAACATAAATCCTAAACCCAGTTAAACAAAACAACAAAACGTTACATATTGCTTAAAACTTTTTTCCTTGTAAAGCAAATTTAGACTACCGGTATAAACAAATCCAGAAATGCATTCTTTCTCAAAAAAAAAAATGTAAACAATTTTGCCAGTTTTTCAGCTGTTCTTACATTATAGTGAAATAGTTTTCAAATCAAACAAAAAAAACGTTACAGCAGGTAGATTTGAATAAGCTCAGTGCACCCATGTGTATCCTGTATTCTATTAAAATCATTGGTTATAATTGGTCATTTTAAGCTTAATTGGTCATTTACAACATAAACACTAATAACAAAGAACTACCCATGTGAATCTAAACTTCTGAGCAATAGGAAAAGTATAAAACTGTGTAAGTTATAAGACATAAGGTTGCTGTATCAATCTTAAAACAACAAAGTGGCTTTCGTGGCTGATTTGTTATAAGTCTAATTCTGAAGGCGAGATCTCATTGATAACTTGATCAAGAATTTCATCGATGACATCACACTCATAGTTCACTTGCTGAAGATCAAGAGCAGGGACGAAGCTGACCAGCAGATGTGCCACTCTTTTTCTGAGGTCAATTAACTTTGAGCTGAAAAACAAGATGCCAGCATATTTAATATTTCAGTTCACTGAACTCAAAAACTTATTAAAATGTTTTATTTATTTTCATGAACACACTGTGATTTATTCATTCATTCATTATCTTCCGCTTAATCCTCTACTAGGGTCGTGGAGGTTCGCCATACCCATCCAGGGGAGAACGTTTCAGGCGCCGGGCAGATACACCCAGGACAGAGCACAAATCAAATTAGTGGGCACACACTCACACAGACACACACAAACACACAATGTGAGACAATTTAGAGCATTCACTTTATATTGAATCCACAATTTTGGACTGTGGGAGGAAACCAGAGAACCTGGAATAAACCTAGGTGGACACGGGGAGAACATGGAAACTCCACCCAGATTGGGATTCGAACCTGGATCCCCAGCACTGAGAGGAGAACATGCTAACCACTAAGCCCCCGTGCCACCTGACTGATTTACAATGAATACATATTCAATCATTTTGGAAAATAATTAATATAATATCGATATTAGGGCGGCACGGTGGCTTAGTGGTTTAGCACGTTCGCCTCTCAGCGCTAGGGATTCCCGGTTCGAGTTTCCATGTTCTCCCCGTGTCCGCGTGGGTTTCCTCCGGGTTCTCCGGTTTCCTCCCACAGTCCAAAAACATGGATCAAGTCAATTGAATTCTCAAAATGGCCCCATATAGAGTGTGTCTGTGTGAGTGAGTGTGTGTCCAGCGATGGATTGGCGCCCTGTCCTGGGTGTATCTGCCCAGCGCCCGAGACGTTCTCCCCTGGATGGGCATGGGGAACCCCACCGTGACCCTAATAGAGGATAAAACGGGAGATAATGAATGAATATCGATATTATAAAAACAAGCTGGGGATCCTGGTTCGAATCGTGGGTCTCTTTCCAGGTTCTCCGGTTTTCTCACACAGTCCCACATTTATTCAAAGTAAATTGTCTGCTCTAAATTGCCCCTATATATATATATATATATATATATAGTGTGTGTGTGTATGTGTGTCCAGAAATGGATTGGCACCCTTTTTCTGGGTGTATCTGCCAAATGCTCTCCACTGGACCCCCCCCCACAACCTTATTAGAGAATTAAGCATAAAAAAATGAGATGGTATTTAAAAAATGTTTTTTTAACAGGGTTAGAAAAGGCAGTCCCTGGTTTAATGCTTGTTGCAGCCATCAGGTTTTTTATATCTGAACCTTGATATTACCAGATGGTATACTGTTGCGGCACGGTGGCTTAGTGGTTAGCATGTTCTCCTCTCAGCACTAGGGATTCCCGGTTCGAATCTCCATCTGGGTGGAGTTTCCATGTTCTCCCCGTGTCCGCGTGGGTTTCCTCCGGGTTCTCCGGTTTCCACCCACAGTCCAAAAACATGGATCAAGTCAATTGAGTTCTCCAAATTGCCCCATATGGGGCCTGGATGGGCATGGGGACCCCCCCCACGACCCTAATAGAGGATAAAGCAGAAGATAATGGATGGATGGTATACTGTCGCACTAATCACAAATGGGATATTTCTGGTTATTACACAGGCTTCTGTAGATTTGCTTTGAAACGATGGGCTGTTGGGTAGAAGGTAAAAAGGTAGAAGACATTTGAAGGATTCAGATACACCCAGGATGGGGCACCAATCTATCGCTGGGCACACACTCACTCACACAGACACACTCTATATGGGGCAATTTTGAGAATTCAATTGACTTGATCCATGTTTTTGGACTGTGGGAGGAAACCGGAGAACCCGGAGGAAACCCACGCGGACACGGGGAGAACATGGAAACTCCACCCAGATGGGGATTCGAACCGGGAATCCCTAGTGCTGATAGGCGAACGTACTAACCCCTAAGCCACCGTGCCGCCCCATTTGAAGGATCACTTTCGAATTGTTTTAGGATATCCTCATCTCTAAATGGCACATTCTTATACCAAACACTTCACCTGCACTTCTGTGTGTTGACTTCCTCTCGTTCCTGAGCGTCCACCTTGTGCGTCTCAGCCTGAAGGGCTTTACCCGGATTTGAAGACCCTGCTGGATTGCCCTCTTCTTCAGAGAGATTAAATGCGTCTGTTTGAACCTCTCGGTCCTCTACTTTTTGTTTTGGAGATTCTCTCACTGCATTTCCTGAGTCTCTCTGCAGAGCTTCAGCACAAGCTAACAGACTGGAATTTTCATTTTCAAGCTGTTTCACCTGCGTGAACAAGGAGACAAGGACAAATTAGCACCTGCAACATTGCATTTACCTTACATTGTGCCATGTAACCCACACTTTTAACCAAAGCAATTTGTTTTTTGGGGTGAGAACACAGGGTTGGTCTTACAGCACCGCTGTAGCAATGACTGTAAGGACCTTGCTCAAGGACCCAAGGTGGTAACTTCAGTGTACCTGGGATTTAAACCCATAACATTTTACATTACATTTACATTACATTTACATTTGGTCATTTATTGGACGCTTTTATCCAAAGCGACTTACAAGGGTTAAATCACAACATCCCTGGAGCAATGAGGGTTAAGGGTCTTGCTCAAGAACCCACATTGGTAACTTCAGTGGACCTGGGATTTGAACCCCCAACCTTCAGATTGATAACCCAACACCCTAACCACTGATGTAACACAACACGTTATATATTCATTTATTCATTCATTATCTTCCGCTTTGTCCTATATTAGGGATGCGGGGGGGGGGGGAGGTTCCCCATGCCCATTCAGGGGAGAATGTTCCGGGCGCTGGGCAGATACATCCAGTGCAGGACACCAATCTATCACTGGGCACACACTCACTCACACAGACACACTCTACATGGGGCAATTTGGAGAACTCAATTGACTTGATCCATGTTTTTGGACTGTGGGAGGAAACCGGAGAACCCGGAGGAAACCCACGCGAACAGGGGGAGAACATGGAAACTCCACCCAGATGGGGATTCGAACCAGGAATCCTTAGCAACACATTATATAGTGAAACATAATTGTATTGTGGTTTTACTCGGTTTTAATTGATCTGATTCATAATGATTTTCACTTCTTGCTCATCCTGATGGCATAGTGGCTTCATTTCAGGACAAGTGCAGATTCCAAGCACCGCACATACCTCAAAGGGTATGTAACCCCTACAACCCATGCTATACCTCAGGTGGCATACAAAGCTGGAGCTGAAGCGGTGATTAGGGGTGTCTTCAACTAAGGATTTTCATAGTCGAATCTGATTCGTCAGATTTTCCCTATAGTCGACTGATAGTCGAATCAGTTAAAATTTCACCACAAGATGGCGCTATAAGCGTGTTTTTTAAAAAAGATTTTTAAAAATATTTTACTTGTTTTTCTAGAGCACCACAAATGGGATCCCCGTTCTGGACTTTTGCGCTGATGTTGGTTGTTGTCGTGTGATATGCAGGAATTAGATGACATAACTTGCACTTTACTTTCTTGGGTTCGTTTTTATCTTTTTCAAAAAACTCTCAAACTTTGGAAGCTTTTTTAGTAGCCATAGCCATCATGGAAAAATACACGTGTTCGGCTCTGCTCATTTGGAATGTGCAACTAACTGCAGGGGGAGCTTTATTAATGTGTAGCCTATTGTTAAAGCGCACACATCATTTAAAAAAAAATATTAACAGAAATTAGGATGATTTGATTTGACAAAAGGCTATATATATAACGAAAACAAAGACATTTCATGTAAAAACTAATGCTTAGCAGCAGCCATGGGCGCCCCCATGTGGTCAAAATGATACATTCGACTATGAGGTTCATAGTCGACTACGGTTCTCCGAATCGAATCGTCGAATCAGCGAATATTGCAGCTCACCCGTAGCGGTGATAATTGGTGAAACACTTAGCAGTTTAAATACTCACCTTTTCTTTCAGCTCCTCCAGCTCTTTATCTCTCTTGAGACTGCTTTGACCAGCCAGCTCATTGTTGGCCACTGCTGAAGCTTCCTTGCTCTTCAAGCTGTTTTGCAGCTCAATCTTCAGCTGATTCAGCTCATATTCTAGCAATATTATCTTCTGTTTGGCCTCCATGTACTCTTCCTTGTAGTTGGGCATTTCTTCAAAGGACGTCTGTGTACATCGATGGCTTTGTTCCGTTTTCACTGAGCCGCTTTTGAACTCCGAAACCTGACTTTGCAGATCCTCTACCTGCAGGGTGAGGAGATGCTGCTGGGCCTTGCACTCGTCTCGCTCCTTGGCTGTTATGTCCAGCAAGTCTAACAGATTGTCCTGCTGCTGCTGGGCCTCCTGGACGCTCAGGTTCGGGTCGTTTAGTTTTGCAGCCTCTTTTTCTGACGGCATCGCGGTACAAGGATCATCCGAAAGCTTCTCGTTATTAATCTGTTGTGACATCATTGTACTTGTACCCTTCATCCAGCTGGCTGTGGAACAATTGTCTTTATCCTTGATGTTATCTTTCTCTGTGCTCTTTTCATCAGCCGTTGGTTCTTGCTGGACCAAATGATTTGCCCTCATCCCCAGGAGGGGTTGAGCCGGATTCTCAGCAGCCATCTCCTCTTTTTTTGGTTTTTCTAATATAACATTAGAACTTTGGACAGTCTGGGTGGACAAGTTGACCTGATCTGGAGGAACTGATGGGGTTACTGCTGCCAAAGATGCAGCATTATAATCATGATCCATCGGGATTTCGGGGTTGTCCTCACTCTTTACCTGTTCTGTCTTCACCTTAGAAAGGTCAAACATTAGGTTTCTAGGTGTGCTGACACTCTCCATGATCATAAGATCATCATCATCATCATTATCAACATCATCATTATAGTCATTATCATCATTATAGTCATCCTCCTGGTGTGAAATTGAGAAGGATGAACTGCCTGCCACATTATTGTTAATAGAATCGGATTTTCTTTGTCGCTTTTTCCCAACATCCTTCGCAGGAGACAGAGTTCTCTTATTCCTAAAAATATGAAATATGTTTCAACTCTTAACATGTATTCAAATGAAAACAAAGCATATAAAATAAGGGAATGACGTAAGTACCCTATAGAAGGCGTAGGAAGCAGAGAGTCGGCTCGAATTATCGGACTGCTGTCTGCAAGAATTTGTTAATAGATCTGAGCTGATCAATGTCATAAAATCAGAAAAATGTGCACTGTAATATTACCTGTTTCGCTGGAATTAACCAATACGTTAGATGTGTCTTGAGCCTGAGACTTGGATGAGCGGGCCTGTTGAGAGAGAAAAATATAGCACACAGAAATAGTGTAATATTATGTTTGATGTTCAAATAATGAAGCCATGTATGTTGTGAAGGAAAATGTGATTTTATTATGTATGAGTGATTCATCTTAACCATTTGTGTTTGCATATAACTATGAAGAAACTTCTACAGTTATTATGTCTTATTATGATGATATGATTACACTAAGTCATGTTGACATTTAGTAGAATCAGTGCTAGACTTCAGTCTGCTGTTTATCCATTGCAATAAAACCACGTAGACAGAACTGAGATCCACGTCCGCACTATTCAGACATTGTTGTTTGTAAAACAAGCTACTGAAGGTCGCAGAGAAGATTTCAGCAAATGCTCTGCACACATGATATAAATAGTGAGGCTCTCTGATAACTTGTCAGAGAGTGGGGTAGGATTTTCCTTACGCTCTCTCGTTCTCTTTCGCTTTGTCCTTTTATCTTTATTTAATAAATATCACTTCTTTTAATATGCATTGTCTCACGAGAATATTATTTCCATAACAGTGTATAAGGTTAGAGATGTAGATGCGCATTAGTATAGTTGTGTGGGCACACAGGTGGAGGAGTGTGAGTGTGTGGGTATATAGATATGCATATAGATGTGTAGGTGTGTGGTGTTTTTGTGTGTGTGTGCAATGTGTGTGTGTATGTTTGTATGTATATAGGTATGTGTGTGTATAGTAGGGGTGTCTTCAACTAAGGATTTTCATAGTCGAATCTGATTCGTCAGATTTTCCCTATAGTCGACTGATAGTCGAATCAGTTAAAATTTTACCACAAGATGGCGCTATAAGCGTGGTTTTTAAAAAAGATTTTTAAAAAAATATTTTACTTGTTTTTCTAGAGCACCGTAAATGGGTTAAAGCGCACACATCATTTAAAAAAAAATATTAACAGAAATTAGGATGATTTTATTTGACAAAAGGCTATATATATAACGAAAACAAAGACATTTCATGTAAAAACTAATGCTTAGCAGCGGCCATGGGCACCCCCATGTGGTCAAAATGGTACATTCACCTATGAGGTTCATAGTCGACTACGGTTCTCCGAATCGAATCGTCGAATCAGCGAATATTGCAGCTCAGCTCATGTGTATATATGTATATTGGAGTGTATGTATAGGTTGTTTCTTTTTTCCCTTTCTCTTCTTTTTCTCTTCTTTTTTTTCTCTCCTATACTGCCTGTCACGCATTGGCGGAATAAATCAATCAATTAAATAAAAGCACAATTAACAGGAATAGGCTATAATAATCCTGTAGAACTGTTCCTGTAAAAACGTAAAAGCAAACATGTATGGTACATCAGTGCAGTCAGATTACCATTCAGATTACGAAAGCTACCAGACATGACAGGTTAAAAAAATAATAACAAATAAATAAATAATGAAGCCAAAGTCCTGTCCTTAATCTGATTAAAATGCTGTAGAAAAAAATCTGAAGCAAGCAGTTTCTATGAGAAAACAGCTAATCATGGCAGATGAAGCCAAATGGACAATAATTTGAGACGTTTTGCTGAATTATGTTATTATGTTAAAGTACATGCAACAAACAGAAGTGACGTGTTGGGTAGATTCTTACATTGTATCTGAGCTGACGCAAAAGTTTCTCTTCTCTCCTTTGTAATGCTGCATTCTCCCGGGCCAGTTTTGCCATCATTTGCTCTTCTGCCTTTTTCTTCTTGAGCTCTTCCTGAAAAACACAAAACATCTTGACTTTCTTAGACTTAAGTTTATAAAATTGTTTAAAAGAAATAATCCCTAACAATTTAAATAAAATCAACCGCAACTGAATGGATAACTGTGTGCTTTATGTAGCAAAGACGCACAAACTGAGTTCTCTCAGTCATTTTCAATTCGGTGACATTAAAGTAAAAAGCTGTGTCTAATAAGGGACAAGAGGGTGTGTATTAAATCAAATTAAATCAAATCAAATCAGGTTTATTAGTCTCGGTATAACAGTATAACATATGTGTATAACTACGCATATGTTATACACAGTACAGCCAGCAGTGAAATTCTTTTCCGACATCTCCACAAAGTTAAAAATTTGGATTTACAGTAAAAAAAAAAAAAGAGAAAGAATTTGATTTACAAAATAGTTATACAAAATGATAAATAAAATAAAATAAATAATAATAAAATATATATTTATTTATTGTAAAAAATGTGAAAAAGGTGTTATTAGGGACAACAAGAAGTGGAGGCCCTTTACACTTGTTACCCATGATTTATTCACAATAATGCACAACCTTGAGTGCCTTAAAACAAGGTTTGCTTTATAAATGACATAAATCTGTTTTTTCAAAACAACGTTGTGTTCACAATCAAGTGAACGTTGATCGGTTTATATTTCCCCATTGTGGGACTAATAAATATATATCAATCAGTCGCTGGGTAAGAGGAAACCAGTTTGTGGCCAAATTACAGAACACAATTTATAAAAAACATCCTCAACAGGTTTAGTGCTAATAGACTCGGCTCACTGTTTAAATTAATCTGTATTGGGCTTCCTCTGACAGTTTTTACTGTTACTATTATTACAATTCCTTCTTTTTCTTTCATGTAGTCATTGTTTGCACTAAATTTTTGTACACAAGCCCAAGATGGATGTACGTTGCTGAAAAGTGTTTAATAAAAAGAGATGTTATAAAATACTGTCATCTAGTGGCCAAATTGCAGAACTCAGTTTATAACTGATGAGAACGAATGTATTACGAATATGTAGCGGTCAGAGGTGTGTGTTATTGTCATTAATGGACAAACGCTTCAGCCAATCAGATTTAAGGACCAGAACTACCCATTTTAATACATAATCATAATAATACAATCACCTGCTTTCTTTTCTCCTCCTCCAGCATCTTCTGGTTTTTTTCACTGTCAAAACAAATGTAGCACCGAGATCACAAGAGGTCCGTAAAAAAAAACATACGTGCTTCATCCTGGAATTTAACTCACTGTTTTTTGTATGTTTTTTCAAATCTGTGTTCCTCCTCTTCAGAATCCTCTTGTTCCTCGTCAATTGTACAATTCCTAAAATAATTAAGAACTCATGTGAAGTAATACACCCCCCCCACTCTCCCAGCATACACATATACACACTCAGACAGAAATGACCACAAATCACCTGAACTGAGGGTCAGGGTTCTTTCGACAGAACCATTTATCAGGAAGCAGGTCCTTGTCAATGCCATCAGGAAGTTTCCGCCACTTCAGACACTCATCGCACTGAACCCAGTTCTGATCTGGGCGCTCGCTGCAAATCCACATCACAGAAACTAAGAACCTTTCATTTAGCATGTGATATTTTATAATATACATATATCAATTATTATATTAACAATTCACTTATATTATTATATAAGTGAATTATTATTATTAAATTCACACTCACATAACGGGTTCGTCACTGTTTGTAATTATTGTCTGTCTGTGGCGGACTTCCTTCCAGTAATCCTCAAGCTTGACATTTAAACATTGCATAGTTTTCCTGCAAAGTCACAGAATTTGATCACCTACACATTACACATGCTCACTATACATTTTATATTTAAAAAGCTACATTAATTTACACATTAAAATATTTGAATTGCTGCAAAATCATTTACAAGTTTCAAGTAATAAAATATATTGCCAATTTACTAGGGGTGAGCTGCAATATTCGCTGATTCGGCGATTCGATTCGGAGAACCGTAGTCGACTTTGAACCTCATAGTCGAATGTACCATTTTGACCACATGGGGGCGCCCATGGCTGCTGCTAAGCATTAGTTTTTACATGAAATGTCTTTGTTTTCGTTATATATATAGCCTTTTGTCAAATAAATTCATCCTAATTTCTAGAAAAAAAAAGAAAAAAGAAAAAAAAAAAAAGGTTTTCTTTTGTTAGAAAAACAAGTACAATATATATTAAAAAATCTTTTTTTAAAACTACGCCCTTAGCGCCATCTTGTGGTGAAATTTTAACTGATTCGACTATCAGTCGACTATAGGGAAAATCTGACGAATCAGATTCAACTATGAAAATCTTTAGTTGAATACACCCCTACAATTTACCAATCTGCACGTGCTGGAAATTTGGAAGGAAACTGGAATCAGTGGAGAAAACCCATGCAAGCAAGAAAAACATGCCATCTGCACACAGAAAGAACATGTTTGCCCCAATTAACAATAGAAACAGGGCCATCTAGCTGGAAGAACTGCTGTGCCCAAGTGCCAGGAACATCCCCAGATTAAACTTTCTGAACAAGATATTTTATGGTGTAAGAAGCTAAGCTATTCTTGGTGTAAGTGACATAGTATGTGATACTATTGCTAGGTTTTTATTCAGCCTTTTTTTTGTTTTGTTTTGTCATGTTTAGAAAGTATTTTATACAGTAATGCAGCACTGTATAAAAATCATACAGAAACCATGCACGTGCAGGTATAACAGTAACAGCAAAGTGCCTAAATTATTATATTTAATAAATTATATTATTTATTATATACCCTGGTGGTTTAGTGGTTAGCACATTCGCCTCTCTGTGCTAGGGATTCCCGGTTTGAATCCCCATCTGGGTGGAGTTTCCATGTTCTCCCCGTGTCCGTGTGGGTTTCCTCCGGGTTCTCCGGTTTCCTCCCACAGTCCGAAAACATGGATCAAGTCAATTGAGTTCTCCAAAATTGCCCCATATAGAGTGTGTGTGAGTGAGTGAGTGTGTGCTCAGTGATAGATTGGTGTCCTGTCCTACCCAGCCCCCCCCCCGCGCGACCCTAATAGAGGATAAAGCGGAAGATAATGAATGAAAAGGATTATATACCCTGTGATTTATTTCCAATAATGTACAACCTTGAGTGCTGTATTGCTTTTTTTTATAAAAGTGGATAGTTCCTGCCCTTAAATCTGATTGGCTGAGCTGTTTGTCCAGCCGTGACATTATTGGGTCATTTGGGTCATTTAGCAGACGCTTTTATCCAAAGCGACTTACAAGGTGAGCACAGGGTTAATCACAACATCCCTGGAGCAATGAGGGTTAAGGGTCTTGCTCAAGGACCCACACTGGTAACTTCAGTGGACCTGGGATTTGAACCCCCAACCTTCAGATTGATAGCCCAACGCCCTAATCACTGAGCTAACCCGCCCCCCTAACACTTATTGACCCTAACACACACCTCTGAGTGCTTCACATTTATATTAATGTGTGACATAAAATACATTATTAATTTTTTCAAAACTGTGGTTTGCAAGTTGGCCCCTAGATGGCAGTATTTAACCATTTGGCAGTATTTAACCACCACAGCGATGCACGCCCTCTTTTACCTTATTGATTTATTAATTTATTCATTCATTATCTTTCGCTTTATCCTATATTAATGTGGCGGGGGGGTTCCCCATGCCCATCCGGGGGAGAACGTCTCGGGCGCTGGGCAGGACACCAATCTATCACTGGACACACACTCACTCAAACAGACACACTCTATAGGGCAATTTGAGGAACTCAATTCACTTGATCCATGTTTTTGGACTGTGGGAGGAAACCGGAGAACCCGGAGGAAACCCACGCGGACACGGGGAGAACATAGAAACTCCACCCAGATGGAGATTCGAACCGTTGGCTGTAAGGCCAACGTGCTAACCACTAAGCCACCGTGCTGCCCTCTTATTGATTTAATACTTGTTATTATTCATTATGGTACATGATTTATATGTATTGTAGATCACACATTGATACGAATGTGAAGTGCTCAGAGGTGTGCGTTATTGTCCATAATGGCACAGCTGGACAAACGGCTCAGCCAATAAGATTTAAGGACCGAACTACCCGTTTATAATGTAACTTAATATTTTTACCTGTATTCCTCTGTGTTGTCAAACTGTTGCTTGTTGTGATTTAGATTCAGGAAGTTACATTCCATAATCCCAATTACTCCCACTCCTGTCCTTTTATTCTAATAAAAGAATATAAACAACACAAGTTATTTGACCTAACATTTAGTTTTATGTAAAGACTGGACACTCTATCAAATCACTTGTTTTCCAAACAGACGTGTCAAAATAGCATTGAAAATGCTCCTTTAAACTTCTGTACATTGTTTTGCACACAAAAATGAAAAATGTTATATTGTTTTTTTTTTTTTTTTTTTTTCAAATCATTAAAATATTTAATAAATGTTTTATTTAAATATCATTTAAAAGCTATATTTTCCTTATTAAAGATAACTTATTTACACTTGTTACTTAGACAGTTGTTCAAACCTTTGTATGCCAGAGGAAGTGTTTTTAAAATTGATCAGTTAGGCTAGTTTAACATAAACTTGTCAATCAGGATGTATGACCACTAACAACAGTTAAAATCAGTGTGGTCGAAAAAATAAGGAGAAAAAAAAAGTGGTTTTGGGAACTGTAATTTTTAAAACACCTTTTCCAACAGAAGGTTCGTAAGTGAAATCTTAAGTGAAATGAAGTGCGCATCAGTATCCACCGTTGAATGCAGCTTTAATAATAGTGATGGCAATATAAATATTTCAATAGACAGTTTCCATTTTTTAATTCTTACCTTATCTTGGCAGGCGACGTGCTCATAAGCCCTGATGAGGCGATTTTTGTGATACAGCATGACACCGTAATGCTCTCTGCTCATTGTGTTGAAGCCGAAGGTGACAGGGATTCCTTTTTTCTGAGACTGAGCTAATTAAGTACAACTACGGTTCAACTGAATTGTAAAAAAATCATTTCACACAGATTAATTGGGTTTTATTTTATTTTATTACAAACTATTCTTAAGTTTCACATGTGTGCATAACTCCAGGCACAGGTAGAAGGATACAAGAAACGTCGGTTTATAAGTGTCCTTAATGACCTTAGCGAGACTTTTAGAGACGAGCTGAGTTTTAACTTTCTGCCCTTGAATGATGATTTGCATTCTAGGTTTCAGGTACAGGATGCTGGTGTAAGCCTGATTCAACAGCACACACACAAACAAACAGATGTAATATGTGTGTGTGTATATATATTAGAGGTGTATTCAACTAAAGATTTTCATAGTCGAATCTGATTCGTCAGATTTTCCCTATAGTCGACTGATAGTCGAATCAGTTAAAATTTCACCACAAGATGGCGCTAAGGGCGTAGTTTTAAAAAAGATTTTTTTTAATTTTTATATTTTACTTGTTTTTCTAACAAAAGAAAACCTTTTTTTGTTTTTCTTTTTTTCTCTAGAAATTAGGATGATTTTATTTGACAAAAGGCTATATATATAACGAAAACAAAGACATTTCATGTAAAAACTAATGCTTAGCAGCAGCCATGGGCGCCCCCATGTGGTCAAAATGGTACATTCGACTATGAGGTTCATAGTCGACTACGGTTCTCCGAATCAAATCGTCGAATCAGCTCACCCCTAATATATATATATATATATATATATATATATATATATATATATATATATATATATATACATACATACATACATACACACACACACACACACACAAAAATTTTACCCGAAGTGAGTATTTGTAATCAGGGACTGAGAAGCCACTCTGCAGGCGTTTGTTTTGCTCTTTCGTGTTCTCACTTAGGTCCACTGGGATCTGAATATCATAGCGATCATCAGTGAAATTAAACTCTGATGTTCCTGCTGATGTTCTGCCAAAATAAATGGAAGATATCAGGAAAAAAACAGATTGCCCCTCAGGCAGGAGGCTGCGGAGAATTAAGTTCAAAACAACAAGACAGCTTTATAAATGAACTCGTAACACTCTTAATCTCCACCTAACCTAAACGACACTCCTCTTAGACATGTAACACACATTTCCTCGACAGACACTTACATATAACTTACCATTTTCTGAGCCATTAATTTTATATCTTACAGCATTCATTGCTGCTATCTTATTAAATTATTCTATATGTAATATTTTCTTTTTTTTATTATTTTACTTTAATTGAAATTGCAATTTAGTTTTTATTTCATATACCACATGTGATGAAAATGATAATAAAGTCTTATTGAATCCTCGATCTACTGTCACTGTTGTACTAAATATAATACATTTGACCTTTAATATTATATTTTGTGTAAAATACAGAAGTAAACCAGACTGTCAAATTTAACTTGCAAGGGTTCGGTCATACTTTCATCATATTCTCCTAGCATTCTGCATACCTGCGGAGGTTCCAGATAATAATTCGGGTTCCTGGGGAGAATTTGTCGTAAGGCCCGTTGATTGCCTTTAACTCAGAGAACAGTTCCTCCTCGGTGTTGAACAGTGAATACTTCAATATATCTTCAAGACTATGTTTATGCTCTGGTACCAAACTAAGTAAGGAAGAAGGTTAAAGATCAAACTGAGACAAGGAAATCACACACAAGAAGATCAAGCTGTAAAGTACAACCCTGTAATCTGACAGAAACCGAATACTCTGGGTTATGCTTCTCTACAATGAGATGACCTGAATTTGGTTCAGTTTCTCATTCATCCAATCATCCATCCTGGTGTTAAAGTCATGTAAAGGATATCGGTATTTCCGTTGGTTTTAAACATAACAACTGGGATCACAACATTTTTGGCCTTCGTCTTTTCGTGGTAGGTCTGCGACAGGAGGCCCACACACATGCAGCCCGCTTTCTTTGAGAACACGATGGCATCCTTTCCTAAGCGCATGGAACCGGACTTGAAGCCGTTTCCATAAAGTCCTATCGGGACATGACCGGCGATCGTCACCTTTTCACTGAAACCAAAACTGAAAAAGAGAAGGGCACACAGGTCATGGTGATGAAATGGAAAGCGGGTATGCATGTGTCTGCTTGTACTTAATGACTTAATGGATTTAATGACTCAGACAAAACGGCTAAGCCCCAAAGAAACAAAACAAAAAACAGAATGTTCTTTTTACTGAATACACAGAAATATTACCTAATCTTCATTTGAAAATCATTATGACTTACATCGTCATTGGAAATATTATATTGTCTACAGTTTTTGTATTTAATTTTCATTATTAAGTTAAATTAACTGTTTCTAAAACAAGTGAGTTATATAACATTTACATTACATTTTACATTTGGTTATTCAGCAGACAAGTTTATCCAAAGCAACTTAAAAGTAGGCGGTGGTTTAGTGGTTGGCACGTTCGCCTTTCAGCACTAGGGATTCCCGGTTCGAATCCCCATCTGGGTGGAGTTTCCATGTTCTCTCCATGTCCGTGTGGGTTTCCTCCGGGTTCTCCGGTTTCCTTCCACAGCCCAAAAACATGGATCAAGTCAATTGAGTTTTCCAAATTGCCCCATATAGAGTGTGTGCCCAGCGATAGATTGGTGTCCTGTCCTGGGTCTATCTGCCCAGCGCCCGAAACGTTCTCCCCTGGATGGGCATGGGGAACCCCACCGCGACCCTAATAGAGGATAAAGCGGAAGATAATGGATGGATGAATAATTGAATGAACGAACTTAAAAGTATCCCAACTTAATGGCGAGGGTCAGGACACAGGGACAGCACCCCTAAAGCAATGGGGGTTAGGGGTCTTGCTGAAGAGCCCACATTGGTAACTTAAGTAAACAGGGGATTTAAACCCTCAACCTTTGGATTGATAGCCCAACACACCTCCTTCTTCCTCCATTTTCTAGCTCGTCGTTGCTAGATCTCTCTCCCAGCGGCATGAGATGCAATCAGGCAGAGTTGCATCAGATGCATTAATTAATTTTAATTAACTACCTCCCCAGTGCCGCTGCGCTCCTGTCACAGTAGTTTAAGCATTACTGACGTGATCAAAAGGTCTAAAATCTATTTGCATCCAAGATGCAAAGCTGGATCGCTGTAACAATAGGATCACTAATTATTATAATTACTGTAATGAATCTCTTACACTTGCTTTTTCTTAACCCTAAGGGCTAGGTGCTTATGTCAGACCTGATAAGTTGCAGTGTGACCTACCTCAGCATTTTGAGCATCTTCTCATAATCCATTCCGGCTCCATTATCCATAAAGATGAAGCACTCCTGTTCTTTAACCACCGTTTTATCAATCCAGAACTGTTTAGCATTGACATCCGGATCATACGCATTGTCTGTAAATACAAAGAAACATTACTCATTACGAATGCAAATACGTTTAAATTAGTTCTATAATTTATTATGGCGGCACGGTGGCTTAGTGGTTAGCACGTTCGCCTCTCAGCACTAGGGATTCCCGGTTCGAATCCCCATCTGGGTGGAGTTTCCATGTTCTCCCCGTGTCTGTGTGGGTTTCCTCCGGGTTCTCCGGTTTCCTCCCACAGTCCAAAAACATGGATCAAGTCAATTGAATTCTCAAAAATTGCCCCATATAGAGTGTGTCTATGTGAGTGAGTGTGTGCCCAGCGATGGATTGGCGCCCTGTCCTGGGTGTATCTGCCCAGCGCCCGAGACGTTCTCCCCTGGATGGGCATGGGGAACCCCACCGCGACCCTAATAGAGGATAAAGCGGGAGATAATGAATGAATGAATTTATTATGGGGGGCAGTCATAGGCTTGTGGTTAAGAAACCAGCCTTGAAGTTCCCTGGTTCGATTCCCGGTCCCGGTGCCACTGGACAAGGCACCTAACCCCCAATTGCTCCCTGGGCGCCATGTACAGGACTGCCAAATACTCTGTGCTTGTGTGCTCACTTCACTGCGTGTGTGTATATGTGTGTGCTTCAATGCACGGAGGGACTAAATCTGGATGACTAATTACTCTGTGTGTAAGTACAATATGCTAAATAGATCACCTGTATGGTATCATATATTATCATTTACACATATTTATATAGGGTGGCATGGTGGCTTGATGGTTAGCATGTTTGCCTCTCAGTGCTGGGGATCCAGGTTCGAATCCTGTTCTGGGTGGAGTTTCCATGTTCTCCCCGTGTCCACATGGGTTTCCACCGGGTTCTCCGGTTTCCTCCCACAGTTCGAAAGCATGGATTCAAGGTAAAGTGAATGCTCTAAATTGCCCCATATAGTTTGTGTGTGTGTCTGTGTGAGTGAATGTGCCCAGTGATAGATTGGTGAACCTTGTTTAAGCTAAATTACCAGATCATAAAGGGTGTTAGTGTCTTATTAAGTGCACTCATAAATTCCAGGTAAAATTAAAGGGTATTGTGTCGGGATTTGCATCTTGTGTGAAACTGTGCCAGATCAAAGATTTATTAAATATCTATGTATTCTAATTTGAGACAAACAGCCAATCCCAATAAATAACAACATATTTTAATCAGTTGTACATTAGTGCCATGGCAATAAACCAACATGTCATTTTCACAAACGAGTATTACCAAACAGTGACTGCTACTACAACTATAGAAATGTCAATCAAAGATACACACACAAACACTTACAGAGAAGAAAATTCTTTACAGATTAGTAAACTTAAGGGAGTTGTCGGACATAAAATCTGGGCGATAAAGGGCGAAACAACAAAACAAATGAAATTTGCAGTGACTCACCAATCAGTTCAGCGATGGCACTAAAGGGCCAGGTGTGGCTTGTGGAATTTGTGTGAAGGTACAGAGGAGAAATCTTAAAAAGCAGAAACATGACGCGATAGTTTGTGAGACATTTGTACAAGTTCAGAAACAGTTCCTCACAGAAATTATTTTTCAAAAAAACAACGTTAAAACTTTTCAAAAGACAAAACTCATCAGGGATATGAGCTGCAGTTTTTAAAATATTATTAACAATACTTACATTTAAAAGTCTCTTTATATTTAAGTATAATTGTTTTGAATTGCAAAAGCTATTTTAAAAAAAAAATTTGCTTATTTGCTTTATTTAATTGATTACGGAAGTGAAAAATATATTTTAAGACATCAATCTTTTGTCAAACTCAAATTTGACTCCAAAGATAATTTGAAGTGTTAGAAAAAGATAAAGGAATAGATCTCAGCACTGTTACGGTGCTTGGCATGCAAAAATGTGGGTGTTCTGGAGCCAATCATGAGATAAACCCACGTGAGATAAAAGCAAGTTTAAAAGGTTTATTTATCCATCCATTATCTTCAGCTTTATCCTCTATTAGGGTCGCAGGGGGGGTTCCCCATGCCCATCCAGGGAAGAACGTTTCGGGCGCTAAGCAGATACACCCAGGACAGGGCGCCAATCTATCGCTGGACACACACTCACTCACTCACTCAGACAGACACACTCTATATGGGGCAATTTGGAGAACTCAATCGACTTGATCCATGTTTTTGGACTGTGGGAGGAAACCGAAGAACCCGGAGGAAACCCACGTGGACATGGGGAGAACATGGAAACTCCACCCAGATGGGGATTCGAACCGGGAATCCCTAGTGCTGAGAGGCGAACGTGCTAACCACTAAGCCACCGTGCCGCCCTAAGGTTTATTTAAATCAACACAATAAAAGCAATAGAAAATACCTCAGGGCACATGTACATCCTACACAACCCGCATAGCACCTGACCCCTAAAGCCACCACCATACATCAGGTGGCACACCACACAAAAGCCAAAGGTACACACAAAATAAATAAGAGAAACAAAAAGCAAAAACCACTTGGGAATAAGCTGGACGACCAGGCTGGGATCTTAATTCATCATCATTAGGTTTAGTACATAAAGTACTAAACCTAATTAGTAATGGATTTATTAATAATAATTGGATTTATTAATATTAAATCCAAACCTCGATTAATAATGACTTTCACACGTATTAATGAAACAATGAAGACAGTGCTCTCATATTTGCCTTGCAGCATTTATTACGTAAATGCATTTAAAAGAACGGGAGAATAAGCCCCTGTATTTTACGTGGAGCAAAACTGCAGCTCCACTATGACAGGGGCATAAATAATTCGCAGCACCAGCTGTCAATCAACAACTTATTACCCAATGAAGACTCTGCACTGAGAACCCGCCCAATTTAAATGTGCTTTTCTGGCGACAAGCCGCGCAGAAAACGAAAATGCATGTGTGTTTACATAACATTTTGTTTGCAATTTGCATTGATTATGCTGACGCAAACCAAATTTCACCACGCAAATTTCACTACAGCACGGTGGCTTAGTGGTTTAGCATGTTCTCCTCTCAGCACTAGGGATTCCCGGTTCGAATCCCCATCTGGGTGGAGTTTCCATGTTCTCCCCGTGTCCGCGTGGGTTTCCTCCGGGGTCTCCGGTTTTTGTGGATCAAGTCAATTGAGTTCTCCAAATTGCCCCATATAGAGTGTGTCTGTGTGAGTGAGTGTGTGCCCATGGGGGCATTAGGGCACCCAGGACGGGGGCATTGAGGCACTCAGGACGGGGGCATTGAGGCACTCAGGACAGGGGCATCGAGGCACTCAGGACAGGGGGTATTGAGGCACTCTGGACGGGGGGTATTAAGGCACTCTGGACGGGGGGTATTAAGGCACTCAGGACGAGGGCATTGAGGCACTCAGGACGGGGGCATTGAGGCATTCAGGACGGGGGCATTGAGGCACTCAGGACGGGGGAATCATGGCACTCCGGACGGGGGCATTGAGGCACTCCGGACGGAGACATTAAAGCACTCCGGACGGGGGAATTATGGCACTCTGGACGGGGGCATTGAGGCACTCAGGACTGGGGGTATTGAGGCACTCTGGGCGGGGGCATTGAGGCATTTAGGACGGGGGAATTATGGCACTCCGGACGGGGGCGTCGAGGCACTCCG
>JAFMOC010001674.1:0-10417 GCA_019802505.1 Corydoras sp. C115 | reverse complement strand
ATTCTGGGTTACAACTGAACTTGACAACGTGGTATGCATGGAACAAATGGATACAGCAAATAATAGCTTACTTTTCCTTAACAGCTTTAAAATAAAATTTTATGATAAGGATTGTAAACAGAACTGACATTCGTTACCTGTGGTTCTTTCTTGATGGCGTAATGTTTAGCCCTCTGGACTTTGAAGCCATTCTATTCTATCTGATTCTATTTCAAATTTTGGTGGAACCAGTGTTGGCCTGTAAAAGTGTTTTCTAAAATGTCTTATAATAAAAATAAAAGGCATTAACCTTTTTAACTTACTCTAATCTTCTTCCACTAAACTGTATTTTTACATCAATCATTATTTAGAGCAGTATCTTGCTAATTAATTTAACAGTTTTGTGCCAAAATAGCTCAGTTGGGAGAGCGTTAGACTAAAGATCTAGAGCTGCAGGAAAACATTTTCATTTAACAACTTTCATCTGAATAATATCCTAAAGTCCCTGTGCACTAAAGTATAATAACACACAACCTGCTAAACATTAGATTTCTCAATATGCTGCAGAAGTTTCTTTCAGCTGATTCAATGTGGTGAACTGTTACACTCCATGTTTCCCATCAGCACAAACATAACACTTCTCATCAGGATTCTCATTATTAAGTGTCTCACTGCGAGGGCATGGTGGCCAAGTGGTAAGGCATTGGTCCACTTGTGCGGTGGAATTAACAATAAAGTATCCTTGTATTCCAAAAAGTAGTTAAAATACTCTGGCAGGTTGCTTGTCCATTGTAAGGAAGACACAGAAACACATTCACACTGAAGAGCTTTAATTTATGTGATATATGTGTCTTTGCTCTGTGTTAAATTCAGATATAAAAAGAATTATTATTAAACTTATGTAAAAATAAATCAGATGAGCTGATCTGAAAACCACTATTTTATAGAACTTTGACATGGGGTCCACCACTCTGGATTTGTACTGTGCAGAAATCAAAGCAAATAAAGAGCTTAGAAAGTAGCACTGCTAATCACTATAGCTCTGATGTCCACCACTCTGTCATGTATGATAAAGTCTGCTGCACTATCATAGAACTAAAGTCTGTTTTCAGTAACTTTAAACTGTTTCTGTGGTTTAGTTAGTAAATTCGCTGCACATTTGCCTTTATTTAAATATCTGTGACATGACAAGCCATATGCAGTCACTGTAGGCAATTCTGTTGTGGTGCTGTGGCTTAGTTGGTTAAAGCACCTGTCTAGTAAACAGGAGATTCTGGGTTCAAATCCCTGCAGTGCCTTCATATTTAATGACAGTTCAGCAAACTGTATTCCCTTTAATATATTTTATGCATAAAGTTCTGGAAAAAAGAGTTTAAAACTTGCTAGACATAAATTATTAAGTCAGATTTTTGACAGTCTGCACACTATGAGCTTTCACACAAAATGCACAACTTTTTTATGTTCATCATTAACGTATCGAAGAACATTTTTACAGAAACAAAAAGCAATAAATTTGACCCAGTATTCAGTGACAACTAAATCCAGCAACAACATTTACATTTACATTACAATTAGTCATTTAGCAGATGCTTTTATCCAAAGCGACTTACAAATGAGAACATTACAAGTCAGAAGTTATGAAGAAAACCAACTATACTGTAAAATCATCAAACCTGATTGTTATTTGATGCTGTGCCCCCCCTTTTTTGTTTTTCTTTTTTTTTACAACAAGTATTTGTTAAAAAGATGTGTCTTCAGTAGTTTCTTAAAGCTGCCTAGTGATTCTGCCTTACGGACAGAGTTGGGAAGATAGTTCCACCATTTTGCAGTGGTGAACGCCAATGAGTGAGAATTAGCTCCTCAGTGAGGTGGAATCGCCAGGCGGCGATCATCACTGGAGGGAAGTGAATGAGTCGGAGTGTATTTTGAAAAGATAGAGTGAAGGTACGAGGGGGAAGATGCAGAAATGGTCCTCTAGGCCAGTCAGTGACTTGTACTGAATGCGAGCAGCTACAGGGAGCCAATGGAGAGAAATGAGTAATGGAGTGAGATGAGTTCGCTTGGGCTGGTTGAATACGAGTTGGGCTGCAGAGTTTTAAATTAGTTGAAGAATTCTGATTGTGGAAGCTGGGAACAACAAAATGTCTGTACAATGTAATTTATTTGGAGTAGCATCAGTGTCAAAGTTAATTTATTTTTTAAAATGTTAAATATTCTCTAAATCTACTTCTTTTACATACATCAGAAAAATGTAACTTGTCCATCCATCCATTATCTTCCGCTTTATCCTCTATTAGGGTCGTGGTGGGGTTCCCCATGCCCATCCAGAGGAGAGCATCTCGGGCAGCGGGCAGACACACCCAGGACAGGGCACCAACCTATTGCTGGGCACACACTCACACAAACACACTCTACATGGGGCAATTTGGAGAATTCAATTGACTTGATCCATGTTTTTGGACTGTGGGAGGAAACCGGAGAACCCGGAGGAAACCCACGCGGACATGGGGAGAACATGGAAACTCCACCCAAATCTGGATTCGAACCAGGAATCCCTATTGCTGAGAAGCGAACGTGCTAAATACTAACCAATTAAATTCTAAATTCTAATTTTGTTTTCTTGGGAACTTGCCACAACCTAAATTCCAACCCAAATTTTGGATTACAGGACGCCATAATGCCATTTCAAATGTCTTTAATTGATCTGGACTTTGATGAAAAAGCAGTGCTTTCCAACGTTTCTAAATTCTTATTTTGTCGGACAATCATGGGGCCTAAAAAATTCAACCTTTACAACCAGCAAGGTAAACCTCAAAAATCATCATACCAGGAGTTAACCAGGAATCCTAACCATGAACAGAGGGCGCATTTTAGCAACCTTCCTCATCAGTATAGTGGTCAGTGTATCTTGTCACCAAAAGCACCGTGCCGCCCGTAATAAACTCTCGTTATACACATAATATTACACCACACAATAATCACATGCAAATCTACTGAACTTAAAGTTTGAACAATCACTATCTCACTCCTCGTTAGTATAGTGGACAGTATCTCCACCTGTCACGCGGAAGACCGGGGTTCGAATCCCCGACGGGGAGAATTAGCTTTTACAGTTCGTGACTGAAATCTCACACGCTGCTGCTTTAACCATTAACCAACACATGAGGTCAGTGGTGCACTCTCTGTGAAACTTGGCTAGCTCAGTCTGTAGTGCCTGAGAATCTTTGTTCCAGTGTCATGTGTTTAAGCCGGTTCTTTCTCCTCTTTACTTTGTTTGTATCAATGATGTAGTACAGTATTTTTAATATTTAATAAACATTTCCCCTACATCCATGTTTTAACTAATCAGCCAATCTGTGTGTTTGTTCAAGTAGAAAAACATGAGGACATTCTTATTATATACTTTGTATATAACTAATACTTAGTCTGTACATGAATATAAAACAATAACACGTCCACATATCTCCCTGGTGGTCTAGTGGTTAGGATTTGGCACTCTCACTTCCACGGCCCAGGTTCGATTCCCGGTCAGGGAAGAGTTAAGCTTTTGTAAAGATCCACAACTGAATAGAACTATCTAGTGTCAGAATGTCATTAGATGTGGGAGGACACCAGAGACCCAAAGGAAAAAGCTCACAGACACAAAGAGAACCCCACCTGAAATCAAACCTGTAATGTTGTTTAAAGAGAGGGGTCTACTATAGTTTAAAACTCTAAAATAGCTCTATTCTGTTTTTCTTGCTGTGATAAGTGCTATTTTTTGGGGGTAGTTTAAAGTGACTTGAGCTCCAGATGATCTGTATTTACAATAAAATTGATTATAATTAAAAAAAAAAAACCACCCTGAACACTTCAAATAGGAGCACTGATTGATACATTGCATGTAAGTGCTTTTCTTTGGGGCATTATCAGCTGTGACTTTGAATACAATTAGTTTCTTATGTTCTCTAAAGCATCTCTGAACCTTGCATCAACTGCAGACAACAATAATTATATTTAACTATAAGTGCTTAGAAGTAACAGCAACATTTAGAGATAACCTAAGCACTAGAATTTTACTTTACAATTCAAACTAAAAAATGACTTGCATTTTAGAATAGATTTAAAGATAATTTAGATACTTTTTGGGGGATCTGTTAGTTCATCTGTTCATCTTTGTCCTCAGATTTACTGATTCACATGAACACTGAGTTCAACTAACAGTATCTTACTATTTTCTTTAATTACAGCTTTAACTTTTTATTTTGAACTTCATTTTTGCTAAATTAATGGACTTTGTATCTTGTTTATCATAAAATAATGAGTATGTTTATATTGTAGTGTATAAATAATTCCCCTTTATTATATTATATTATACATTATATAATAAACCAATTTATTCTGTACTAACACTTTGTTTAGGACATGCTTTTTTCTCAAACCTATCTGCAGTTCTTGTGTATTAGTGCACTATCTAGTGTGTGAAACGAAGATATATGACTGCTGCCCTCTTGTGGTGAGAAATTACATTTACATTTCACCATCTAATTATAAATCTGTTAAAAGTTAAATAAATGACATTAATTAAAACGTACATAAATACTATGCACTGTGTAACAACATAAACAGCAACTTATTAATATTATAAACATATGTTTTAAAAATAAACTCGTTTCACCTCTAAATTAAATTCAAATGAGGGCGGCACGTTGGCTTAGTGGTTAGCACATTCGCCTCTCAGCACTAGGGATTCGCAATCTGGGTGAAGTTTCCATGTTCTCCCTGTGTCCACGTGGGTTTCCTCCCACAGTCCAAAAACATGGATCAAGGTCAAGTGAATTCTCCACGTTGCCCCATGTGAGTGTGCCCAGTAATTGATTGGCGCCCTGTCCTGGGTGTATCTGCCCAGCGCCCGAAACGTTCTCCCCTGGATGGGCATGGGGAACCCTCCCGTGACCCTAGTGAAGGATAAAGCGCAAGATAACGGATGGATGGAAATCCAATGACTCGGAATCTGCAATAACACATTTCACATGTGACAAGCTCTTAGTTTTCTAATCTGTGTTTCAATAGTGACTAATTTGATGTTTTCAAAATGTAGAATTCATTTAAAAGTCAATATAATTTCATATATAAACTATATGAGTTTATTGTGAAACACTTTTAGACTGTATCATTTCAAAATCATCACTCTGTCCTGGATTATATGAAGATATAAAAGGTTTAAAGTCTGCTTTTGTAGACTGGATTTAAAGTTTATTTTTAAAAGAGACAAATAATTTATTTCTCAGACATTATGGCAATAGTTCTGTTTAATAGTTTAAATCAATCAGGGAAGTCTTTATAAAAAAACTTTGTAATGCTGTTATTTACATTTCAAATTATAAAATGTTTGAAGAATTTATTATTTCAAAAGTATAATTCTGATTTGTGCATTAAATGTCATTCTAAAAACAAAATAAGTGAAAATACAAATAAAAACTTTCACTTAAATTAAAAAAATACACCAACAAAAATATTTAAAATAAAGAAAAATCTAAACAGCAAAAAATACAATGTAAACTGCTGTAATAGTAAAAACATTATAATAATAAAACACTAAAGTGATCAAATAAATAAAGAAAATAATAATTGCGTTATTATAATAGTGTTTAGTTTATTACAGTTTTATTCCACAAGGTGGAAGCAGTGAGTAAAATTCCTCTTCTTAAAGTCCTGCTCGTTGTGAGATTAAATGGATTTTTGTGTTATATAATTTTATATAATTAACTGTCCCACAAATTACACTGTGCACATTTTATTACATTTAGATTAATTAACTTTTAATATAAATTTAGACTTTTAAGCGTTTATGTCAATTTGTTGGGTAAAAATGTAAAAATGCGATGTTGGCAGTTGTCACCACAAGATGGCAGTAGTACAGATGTACATTTACAGCACATAGTTATACAAAGAAGTGAAAGTTCGAACTGGATAAATAAATGTATATTTAATAATGAAGTGCACTAAATGCAGCTTTACGTCCTGTGTTTTACACCCTAGATAGTGAACTAATATAAGAACTGTAGATCTATTTAAGACACAAAGATGCTTCCATAAAGAAAACGCTAGAACAGAATAAACAAGTTTAAAAGGAATTCTTTATAGAAATTAAAACGTAAAAAAGCACACAAAAAATTAACATAATATTGAGTTTATTTTAGAAGTTAAAGCAGTGATTAAGGAATAAAAAGGTTGAAGGCTGTAAGCTGAATCACTGACTCTTTTGTGTGAATCGACTCAGTGAGTCATAAGATCTAGAAGGTTGTACAGTTTGTTCTACAGTTCTTTTAATCTGCTCTCTACTGTCATAAGTTTAGATCCATGTTCACATCATTAGCTCTTTTTGGGAATCATGATTAGAACATTGTGAATCTGCTTTCAGACAATGCACTATTATAAAAAGTGTTCTGTGAAGAAACCTGAAGTATAACTCTTTGGCATGTTCTCCTGAATGAATGACTGCAGTAAACACAACTGCAGGTATGATGTATAAGACTTTTATCATTGAGGGATAGTTTTGATATTTAAAAACTTTTTTAAGTTAATGACAAAGTGATTAAAGGCATGAATGGGGATTGAAACCATGACCTTTGGTTTACGAGACCAACGCCTTACCACTTGGCCACCACACCCTCACTGTGTAACACTTAATAATGAGAATCCTGATGAGAAGTGTTATGTTTGCGCTGATGGGAAACATGGAGTATAACAGTTCACCACATTGAATCAGCTGAAAGAAACTTCTGAGGCATATTGAGAAATCTAATGTTTAGCAAGTTGTGTTTTATTATACTTTAGTGCACAGAGACTTTAGGATTTTATTCAGATGGAAGTTCAGGGTGAGTCATTAGTGAGAGCTTTTACATGAAAAGTACAGATGAAGCATCAGTACAGAAGATGTAGATATATCTTATATCTACATTCTTATCAAAAAATAAATTCATGAAAGCAGATTTATTTCAATGTGTTGTTTAAACAAAGTTAATTAAGATAATAAAGACCTCAAACACACAGTACTGAGTTTATGAGATAATCAGCTGTAACAAACATATGTGTAGAGCTGATCAGAGATTTAAACCTGGTACCTCTCACACTCTAAACAAAGAACATCCCCCAAAATGAAATCACAACAGGACTTTTATTTCTTTTAATTATCTTTAATGTAAATAAGTTCAAATATTTTAAAATATTTAAATATTTTCAGAAAGTGCAGAATTTGACTGATTGGTTGTTGGATTTGATTAATGAAAAGAAAACATGACAGACTTTTTACTGTCTAAAGAAATACTTCTGTTGCACTGCATTTTACAACCACACCCATAACAGCTTAACTAAATGAACAGGTTACCAGGTTTTTGACCATGTGATGTCAGAAAGGCCAAGCAGTGTAACACTGATGATGTCAAGTGAAACGTTCAAGTTTTAGAGTAGAAAACACTTATGTCATTAAATTTTCACATTTCTTCCGATCATGCTTTTTGAATGAGTTTATAATGTATTATAAAAAGCTAAAGGTCTCAGTGAAGAATCCTGCAGACTACAGACTCACTATATTTTAGATTTTTAAATAGTTGATATTTTTAAAGGGTTATGGAAGTGGCGTTGTCCCTACAGAACATGATTAAGTTACACAGTGATGAAGAAAAGATCCACCTGCACTGTAGTCATGGGAGAGTGATTAAGACATTGAACCTGAAATTTATCGGGGTCTTCCTGTGCAGGGTTAAATTTTTCTGGCTAAAGTTTCACTTTGTTTCCAATTTGGAAGTGGGTAATCTTACTGAAGTTCATGGAAGTGACCTTGTATCCATAAAAAATGAGTCATTTACAGATTGATGCGATGCACCAGAAAGCCATTGACTCACTAGATTTTCAGTTTTTTAAATTTTGTTGATATTCCTAAGGGTTATGGAAGAGTCATTGTCCCCACAAAACATGATTAAGTTACACAGCGAGGACCGTCAAGTGAAAATGAAGGAAGCCACTGTCCTTGTGGTAGTTTTAAGTGGTTAAGGCGATGAAATTGTAATCAGTTGGCTCCTCCCTATATAGGTTTGAGTCCTCCCAATTACAAATTTAATAGATGTTTAAATTGAAAGTGCACCTTTTGAACGGTTATGGAAGTGACAGTCCTGCCCTTTTAAATGTTAATGGAAGTGGTGTAGCACCCGAAGGAACTGAGTCAGTGAAACTTTGAAGACCATCACAAGAAAATAAAGGAGGACCAAATACTATGGTAGTCATGACTGAGTGGTTAAGGTGATGGACTCGAAATCCATTGGGGTCTCCCTGTGCAGGTTCAAATCCTGCTGAATATGAAATCACCAAATTGTTAATTTGAATGTGTGAGATCTTTTTGAAAGGTTAAAGAATTTGTGTTGTACCCAAAAAACATCCATCCATCCATCATCTTCTGCTTTATCCTCTATTAGGGTCGCTAGGGGGTTCTCCATGCACATCCAGGGGAGAACGTCTTGGGCGCTGGGCAGATACACCCAGGACAAGGTGCCAATCTATCACTGGGCACACAGTCACTCACACAGACACACTCTATGTGGGGCAATTTGGAGAATTCAATTGATCCATGTCTTTGGACTGTGGGAGGAAACCAGAGAAGCCAGAGGAAATCCACACGGACACGGGGAGAACATGGAAACTCGACCCAGATTGGGATTCAAACCGAGAATCCCTAGCACTGAGAGGAGAATGTGTTAACCACTAAGCCAACGTACCCAAAAAAACATGACTCAGTAAAACAGTGAAGACAATTAAGTGAAAATAAAGGAAAGCATGTCTTGGCATTAGCTAAGGCCGAGTGGTTAAGACGACAACATTAAAACAATTTAACAAAAGAAGACAGAATAAAACAATTATAGGGCATATGCAGTTTTAAAAAGATGGGTTTTCAATGAGGACATGAATAGTGAGGGTGAGTCTATGTTCCGAATGTTGTGATGATGCGGGCAGCTGAATTCTGGACCAGTTGAAGCTTATGAAGGGATTTTTGGGAAGACCAGAGAGAAGAGAATTACAGTAATCAAGACGGGATGTCACCAGGCTATGGACAAGGATGGCTGTGGTGTGTGGGGTGAGGGAGGGGCGGAGGCGGTTGATATTTCGGAGATGAAAGTAAGCAGAGCGAGTGACGTTGTTAATGTGTGATTGGAATGATAGAGTACTGTCGAGGATGACACCCAGACTCTTGACCTGTACAGAGGGTGCAACAGAGGAGTTGTCAATGTTTATAGAGAAACTGTCAATTTTGGATAGTGATGATTTAGTACCAGTAAGGAGAACCTCAGTTTTATCTCCATTCAATTTAAGTGAGTTAGACGTGAACCAGTGTTTGATTTCTGCCAGGCAGTCAGTAAGGTTAGGAGGTGGGAAGGTAGAGGTGGGTTTTGAAGCAATATAGAGCTGGGTGTCATCCGCGTAGCAGTGAAAATTTATGCCATATTTACGGAAAATATTGCAGAGGGGTAGAAGATATATAATAAAGAGGAGGGGTCCCAGGACAGAACCCTGGGGGACCCCTGAAGTAACAGGAAAAGACTGAGAGGTGAGATTTTTAAGCTGGATGAAGTGAGTATGGCAGGAAAGGTATGACTTGAACCAGTTTAATGGAGTCTGGGTGATACCAATGGAAGATAGTCTATTGAGGAGAGTGGTGTGACAAATGGTATCAAATGCTGCACTCAGATCGAGGAGAATGAGAATAGAAAGTAAGCCAGAATCAGCTGCCCTGAGAAGGTCATTAGTAATTTTGAGAAGGGCAGTTTCTGTGCTATGGAGGGGACGAAAACCAGACTGGAACTGTTCATACAGATTATAATTGATAGGTAAGAATGGAGTTGGGTTGCTACTATTTTTTCAAGAACTTTAGAGATAAATGGTAAATTAGAAATGGGGCGATGGGCTTGATATCCATTGTGATTTCCTCCTGCAGATTCAAATCCTGCTGATCATGATCTCACTGGATTTTCAATTTTAAAACTAGTGATCTTTTTAAAGGGTTATAGAAGTGAAGTTGTCCTGACAGAACATGATTAAACTCATGCACTTCAGTGTACAAGATCATCTTACCATCACACATCATTTATTTGTTCATTCAGCAGAGAGTAAATGACTAAACATCCAGAAACTTTCTATGTCTTCTTCTGGTATTTCTACATGTCTTTAACTAAGACTCAGGCTCCGACCCCTCATTCCTGCTTCCATATACTGTATAATTGTGCTGAATGTCTAATTGTGTATGTTTTAGTTTGTGTTGTGCGTCTTAAAAGCAGAACTATTTCATTGTGTTATTTAAATAAAATTAATTAAGATTTGACTTTGTCTCTTTGTCCTAGGTACCTGTTACATAGGATTATCAGCCTTTTATGTAATTAAACAGAATTAAATGATAAAAATCTCAAAT
>JAFMOC010001675.1:10000-11846 GCA_019802505.1 Corydoras sp. C115 | reverse complement strand
AGAAAGTGTTTCTGGTGGGAAATAATAAGCCGTGACACAAGGCCAGCTCTCTCTACCCCAAACCCACTACTACCCCTCACTGCCACCCCACCCCTCACTACCCCCCCACGCGCTCCTGTCTGGCGGTGGCGTAATGAAATCAGGGCCCTGAATATGAGACGAGAGCGACGTGTTGCTTAGCGCGGGGAAGAAGAGGAACGAAATGAAATGATAAAACAGAGCGTCCCGCGGGACGAGCTGCCGGAGAATAATCCTGAGCTGCGGCTCAACCGGGGGGGGGGGGGGGAACCGCACACACACACACACACACACACCCCCCCATCACCTTACAAACACACACACACACACACACACACACACACACGAGATTCAGCTTTTATTATTATTACAGTTATTGAAAAGAGCGCTAAATTAAAAAACACTCACTGCTGCTGCAGGATTGTCAGCGGACCGCTGGGAGTCAGTCTGCTGTGAGGGGGGTGGGAGGGTGGGGGAGGGGGGAGGGAGGGTGGTGAGAGCCTCACGCCGAAATGCCTCAGATACAGAACAAACACTTTTTTTTTTTTTTTTTTTTTTTTTTTTTTTTGGTCGGTGTGGTCGTGCGTTTGTACGGTCGTGACATCTAAAGCCGTCTTTGTCACACTTTATGGGGGGGGGGGGGGGGGGGGAGCAAAAGGGGGGGGGGGTTTCCTCTCGGCGCGCCTTCAGCGCCAGGCCAATAACAGACGGCGGCGTCCCCGCACTGTCCCCGCGTCCCCGCATTGTTATTGCACTCGGATCGCGTGGCCGTCGGCGTTCTAATAACGGGCCGCTCTCGGGACGCCGGCGGTTTCCGGGCGGAAGGTCCACCGGGTTCAGAACGACACACGCCATTCGCTGGCAGCTCGTCGTTTATGCGCATGTGAGCCAATCGGAGCTGTTCTGCCTTCAGAGCGCAGTGCTGTATTTAAATGTGTGAGTGCACACACACACACACACGGGACCCTTCGAACCCTCGCTTCTACACCCGGGGTGGGTTTAATCGGTTCCTGACCGTCAGGAGGAGAGTAGCACTCACTGCGTCGTCTCCCTCAGCTCGGCTTTATCAATTCTGTTGTAGAAAATTATTGCAGTTTTGTAAAATATAGTGGAATTATATTAAATTACAACAAATGATTAATCTATAGATATATAATGTCGAAAGTGTGTGTGTGTGTGTGTGTGTGTGTGTGTGTGAAATACTTACTCTTTAGGACCCTGTGGAGGTTTATATGTAAAATCTTTACATGTTTTATTTTAGCGATCTTTACCAAACTGTTAACAGCGCACCGCGCAGCTTGATTTAGGGCGTGTCAGTGTGTCTTTGCTGTCGTGATGATGTGACTGATTGATGTGTTTTGGGCATCGAGTTTGTCACTTGCCATTCAATTTAAAAGCCTGGTATTAAAAGTGTATAATATAAGGGTATAGAATCAGTGTACAATATAAGGGTATACTCTAGTATCAGTGTATAGCGTAAGGGTATAGTGTTGGTGTATAATATGAGGGTATTATATCAGTGTATAATATAAGGGTATAGTATCAGTGTATAATATAAGGGTATAGTATCAGTGTATAATATAAGGGTATAGTATCAGTGTATAATATAAGGGTATAGTGTTGGTGTATAATATAAGGGTATAGTATCAGTGTATAATATGAGGGTATAGTATCAGTGTATAATATATGGGTATAGTAGTAGTGAATAACATAAGGGTATATTAGTAGTGTATAATATAAGGGTATAGTTGTAGTGAATAATATAAGGGTATACTCTAGTATCAGTGTATAGCATAAGGGTATAGTGTTGGTGTATAATATGAGGGTA
>JAFMOC010001675.1:0-2500 GCA_019802505.1 Corydoras sp. C115 | reverse complement strand
TCTCCGGTTTCCTCCCACAGTCCAAAAAACATGGATCGAGTCAAATTGAGTTCTCCAAATTGCCATATAGAGGTGTGTGTCTGTGTGAGTGAGTGTGTGTCCAGCGAATTAGACTTGGCGTCCTGTCCCTGGGGTTGTATCTGCCCAGCGCCCGAACCCGAAACGTTCTCCCCTGGGATGGGCATGGGGAGAACCCCACCGCGACCCTTAATAGAGGATAAAGCGGAAGATAATAAATGAATGTACTCTGTACTGAGTGATGACATCACTGTCGCTTGGCGATTCCCAGCATTGTGATGTCACAGTTCATTGTGATGTATGAAAGCCAGTTAATTACTCATCGTCCATCAGTCGAGCCTCTCTCTCTCTCTCTCTCTCTTCTCTCTCTCTCTCGCTCCTGTGGTTTCCTTTCTCCTCTCCTCTCATTCCTTCTCCTCCCTCCGTCTCACCCGTGGAGCTCGGCGCAGACCTCCTGCTCACTCGCCTTTTTTCCCCCTCGCGCTCTCTTGGCCCTCCATTATGTTCCTGACAAGTACCTCGGTGCGTCCGATCTTCACACATCGGCGCGGTTCATTCCCTGTTATGGTGAGGTGGGGTGGAAGGGCACGTGGGTGGAGAGAGAGAGAGAGAGCGGATCTTGGCGTCCTCACACACTCTCGCTTCATTCTGGCTCGGAATTAAAGGTGAAGAGTGATCAGGTGGCGCCGTGTGTCAGCACACCTCCACGACATGAATGCACACATTCAAACCACTTTCCTCCTCCCGAGGGACCGCACTCTCTCTCTCTCTCTCTCTCTCTCTCTCTCTCTCCACACACACACACACACACACACACGCTGCAGCGGAGGCAAAGGGCAGAGTGCCAGGGGGAGAGCTGTTATAATAGTTTTAACCCCGCACTCAGGTGTGGCTTCGCCTTTGTCAAGTGAAATGTCAGAGAAAAGCTCGGCCCCCGGGACGCAGACGCAGAATAAAAAAAACTAAAAAAAACGCACAAGCCGATCGGCCTCCACACTGCTTTCAAAGAGCTCAGCCATGCCTGATACACACACACACACACACTCAAGAGTCCATTAACCTCAGCCAGCACACACTCACACAAAGAGTTCACACATCACTCTCTCTCATAAAGACTGTCAGGAACCAGGAACAGCTCGCCCCGCAGACGGTTCCCTGAAAAACTGTTTTAATTTCCTCAAATCTGTGCGTTACCTTCATTCATTCATCATCTGCTGCTTCATCCTGTACCATGGTCACTGGGAAGGTTCACACACACATTCACACATTCACACACACACACTCATCACTGAGCACACACACACGCACACACACCACACAAACCTTCACATATATATATCTATAATATATCAGTATATATATATAGATATATATATATATATATATAATATATATATATATGGGGCAATGTTTTCAGAGCAGCCAATTTGGCTTAAATCCATCCACGTTTTTTGGACTGATGGGAGTAAACCGGAGAGACCCGGCAGAAAACCCACGTGGACATGGGGAGAACATGGAACTTCACCCTTGATGGGGATTCGAACCTGAAATTCAAAAAACTCCCCCTTTAATATCCGCCATCCATCCCATTATCTTCTATCTTCTGCTTTATCCTCTATTAGGGTCGCGGGGGGGGTTCTCCATGCCCATCCAGGGTGAGAACGTTTCGGGCGCTGGGCAGATACACCCAGGACAGGGCGCCAAATCTATCACTGGGTCACACGTGCGTCAAACGCTACACAGACACACTCTATATGGGGCAATTTGGGAGAACTCAATGACTTGATCCCTGTTTTTGGAACTGTGGGAGGAAACCGGAGAACTCCGGAGGAAACTCCCACGCAGACACGGGGAGAGTTAAACATGGAAACTCCACCAGATTTGGAGATTCGAAAACTGAGAATCCCCTACAGTGTTGAGAGGAGAACATGCTAAACCACTAAGCCACCGTGCCGCCCTCTCCAAATCAAGCACAATGCCATGCTTTCTGAATATCTTTGTGAACAGTTTGGGGAAGGCCCTTGTTCCTCTCTGCATGGTTGGGTACTCCATCCACCACCCTCAGGATGGTCAGCTCCCTCTGACCCCACATCAGTGCCTGACCTCACAAATGCAATCAAAGCCAGGTGGACAGGAGGGCGGAGTCCTGTCTCCATCTGTAGAGTCGGATGAGCTCTTCATTTGTTTTAACCAGGATTCCATTCTACATGAAACCATGTGACCCTCGTGGATCATTGTAGTACTGACCATCCACTGACATACACACACACACACACACACACACACACACACACACACACACACACACAGCTGAGGAGTGTAGAAACGAAAAGAGTGTTTAAGGGGCGGAGTCTGCAATGAAGGTGTACTGTGGAACCAGCGTATACACACAGCAAGTGTGTGTGTGTGTGTGAATGTGTGTGTGTGAATGTATGTGTGTGTGTGTGAATGTGTGTGTGAATGGGTATTTGTGAGGTTGTGG
>JAFMOC010001685.1:0-11730 GCA_019802505.1 Corydoras sp. C115 | reverse complement strand
AAGGTAAACGTTCTGTTAGATTCTGGGGCAGAGGAGAATCTGATAGACGTGGAGTTTGCTAACCGTAATGGTTTGATTGTTTCTCCCCTAGCGCATCCTCTCCACACCTTGGCGCTGGATGGAAGACTGCTGTCTCCCATCACTCACCGCACCTCACCCATGAGGCTGACGCTAGAGGGCAATCATCAGGAGAGAATCTTCTTCTCGGTATTCCAGTCTCCCGAGGCCCCCGTCATCCTGGGATACCCCTGGCTCCGGAAACACAACCCTCATATAGACTGGGCCCGCGGCCGCATATTGACCTGGGGAACTGATTGCCACTCTTCCTGCCTGCTCGCCGCCGCTCCGCTCAGCAACACTCCGCCACCTGTCCACCCCGACCCTGTAGACCTCTCCTTGGTGCCCAAGGAGTGTCATGACCTAGGGGAGGTCTTCAGCAAGGACAAGGCCTGCCAGCTCCCGCCTCACAGGACGTACGATTGCGCTATCGACCTCCTGCCTGGGGCCCCCCTTCCTTCAAGCCGGATCTACCCACTGTCGCGTCCAAAGAGAGGCTATGGAGAAGTACGTGTCGGAGTGTCTCGCCACCGGACTCATCCAGCCCTCTACCTCCCCCGTAGGGGCCGGGTTCTTCTTCGTCTCCAAGAAGGACGGCTCCCTACGTCCCTGCATCGACTACAGGGGACTAAATGCCATCACAGTCCCCTACAAATACCCTCTGCCGTTAACATCATCTGTATTTGAGTCTTTGCAGGGAGCGGCCATCTTCACCAAGCTGGACCTGCGGAATGCCTACCACCTGGTCCGGATAAGGGAGGGGGATGAATGGAAGACGGCATTCAACACCCCCAGCGGCCACTACCAGTACCGCGTGGTCCCCTTCGGCCTCAAGAACGCCCCGGCCGTCTTCCAGTCCTTGGTGAATGATGTGTTGCGGGACTTCCTGGATAGATTTGCATTCGTCTACCTGGATGATATCCTCATCTTCTCCAGGACGCCCAGCGAGCACATCCGACACGTACGTATGGTGCTAAGTCGTCTCCTCCAGAATCGCCTGTTTGTTAAAGCGGAGAAGTGTTGCTTCCACCAGAGGTCGGTCTCCTTCCTGGGGTTCATCCTGTCCCCTGGGGCGGTGCGACCTGATCCGGAGAAGATCAGGGCCATCATCGACTGGCCGGCTCCCACCACCAGAACCGAACTTCAGCGATTCCTGGGGTTTGCCAACTTCTACCGGCGCTTCATCAAGGACTATAGCAGCATCACCGCACCTCTCTCCGCCCTCACGTCCACGAAGCTGAAGTTTTGCTGGAACCAGAAGGCTCAGGACACCATGGACGTGCTCAAGGCCCGCTTCACTTCCGCTCCCATCCTGGTCCAACCCGACCCCACCAAATAATTCGTTGTGGAGGTCGACGCATCGGGCGCTGGAGTGGGAGCCGTCCTTTCACAGAAGGCAGAGGGCCGTTTTCACCCATGTGCCTTCTTTTCCAGGAAGTTGTCGGCGGCAGAGAGGAACTATGACGTCGGGAACCGCGAGCTGCTGGCGGTCAAGCTCGCGTTGGAGGAGTGGCGCCACTGGCTGGAGGGGGCAGCTCAGCCATTTGTGGTTTGGACCGACCATAAGAACTTGGCCTACATCCAGTTGGCCAAACGACTGAACTCCCGTCAGGCTCGGTGGGCCCTGTTCTTTGGTCGGTTCAACTTCACCCTGTCGTATCGCCCCGGCACACGGAACACAAAGCCCGATGCCCTGTCTCGACTCTTCTCGGACGAGGAGGAAGGGGGTAAGACTGAAACGATTCTCCCTCCCAGTCTTATCGTTGCGGGCGTCTCCTGGGAGGTACGTCGAATCGTGGAACGGGAGCTGGCTAAGGACCCGGACCCTGGGCTGGGACCACCCAATCGGACCTTCGTGCCCGCTGCCGCCCGCACTGCTGTGCTCAAGTGGGGCCACGAGTCCCGCTGGGCATGTCACCCAGGAGGAGCGCGCACCGAGGATCTCATCAGGCGTCGGTTCTGGTGGCCCTCGTTGGCAGCTGATGTCAGGCAGTTCGTCGCCGCATGTACCACCTGCGCCCGCAACAAGGCTTCACATCAGCCCCCCACTGGTCTACTCCAACCGCTCTTCATACCTGGGCGTCCCTGGTCCCACATAGCGTTGGACTTCGTCACTGGACTACCGAACTCCAAGGGTAATACCGTCATACTCACCATAATTGACCGCTTCTCTAAATCCGTACGACTGATCGCCTTGTCCAAGCTTCCTTCTGCCTTAGAAACTTCCAAGCTATGCTTTGAACAAGTCTTCCGGATATACGGTATACCCCTGGATATCGTCTCGGACCGGGGACCCCAATTCATCTCCCAGGTATGGAGAGCCTTCCACAAGTTCTTCGGGACTGAGATCTCTCTCTCTTCTGGTAGCCACCCCCAGTCCAACGGGCAAGCGAAAAAGGCCAACCAAGTGGTGGAGACCACCCTGCGCTGCGTTTCTGCCCAGCACCCTGAGCGTTGGAGCGAGAACCTGGCTTGGGTCGAATACGCCATCAACACCGCGCGCAGCTCCGCCACTGGAAAGTCCCCGTTCGAGGTCGCCCTGGGCTACCAACCCCCTCTGTTTCCGGAGGACCAGGCCGAAGTCTCTGTACCCTCTGTAAGCCTGCACATCCGCCGTTGCCGCCGGACCTGGAAGAACACCCTGCTAGCGCTCCGCCAAGCCCAGGCCACGTCCGTCGCCACAACCAACCGCAGACGTCGCCTGGCCCCCAGCTACAGAGTGGGGCAGCTCGTCTGGCTCTCCACAAGGAACATTCCCCTAAGAACTGAGTCTCGCAAACGGAGCCCCCGTTTCATCGGCCCCTTCCCCATCACCCGCATCATCGGCCCTGCAGCAGTCCGCCTCCACCTCCCCCGGTCCATGCGTGTCCACCCCACCTTCCATGTCTCCCTGATCAAGCCCGTTGTTCACTCCCCGCTCAACCCCCCACCCCGCCAAGCCCCAGCCCCCCGCCTGATTGATGGACAACCCGCGTATACCGTTCACCGCCTGCTGGACTCCCGACGCCGTGGCCGGGGAATCCAGTTCCTGGTGGACTGGAAGGGCTACGGCCCGGAGGAGCGCTCCTGGGTTCCCCGGGCGGCCATCCTGGACCCTGCTAGCCGGACCCTGCTAGGGACGCCTCATCGCCGAATTCCACCGTCGCTTCCCGGACAAGCCATTTAGGGCGCCGGGAGGCACCCGTTGAGGGGGGGGGGTAATGACACGGTTGTTTTGGTCACGTGGTGTGGGTTGGTTTGTTTTGGTCACGTGGTGTGGGTTTGTTCTGTGTTCACGCCCCCGTAATCACGCGCACCTGGGCACTATCACGGTTTTGCTATATATACCCTGCACTCCCTTCCGTCACCGCCAGTTTGTCTTGTGCCAAGCCCTTGTCTAGCCAAGATACTACCAGCCCTTGTGATTCTGTTGCCTTGCCCGTTTTGCTGTCTCTGTGTCTGTGTTCGTCGAGTGCACTCCTCTAGTCTCCTGGACCGTTTGTACTCCTTCCCACCTACGTCATCACCGCTCGCCCTGCATTACCGATCCTGCGTTGTGTGTTGTCTTCACCATGTTTATTGTTGGAAAATAAACCGTTTGAGACTGTACGCACGTCTGTGCTCGTCTCTCCGAGTAGCGAATCCACCTCGCCCGGTCACACGACCATAACAGTTTCCAGGTTTTCATTCTTTTTAAAAATTTTTTTCCTTTAATTTTTTTTGTTCCTTCTTTTAATTAGCCACAGTACACTTTAGGAAGTTAGGCATGTTCTCCACATCAGCATAGTTAGCATCTTTTTCAAAATGTATAACCAGTTTCCAGGTTTTCATTCATTTTTTTTTCTTTTTTTCCTTAAATTTTTTTTGTTCCTCCTTTTAATTAGCCACAGTACACTTTAGGAAGTTTGGCATGTTCTCCACATCAGCATAGTTAGCATTTTCTTTCAATTTCAAACATCTTTACAAGTGTGGATTTCTTTTTCTTTTTTCATTAATTTTTTTTTTCATCCTTTTAATTAGCCACAGTACACTTTAGGAATTTTGGCACGTTCTCCACATTAGCATAGTTAGCATTTTTTTCAAAATGTATAACCAGTTTCCAGGTTTTCATTGTTTTTTTTTTTTTTTTTTTTTTTCCTTTTTTTGTTCTTCCTTTTAATTAGCCACATTACACTTTAGGATGTTTGGCATGTTCTCCACATCAGCATAGTTAGCATTTTCTTTCAATTTCAAACATCTTTACAAGTGTGGATTTCTTTTTCCTTTTTTCCTCTTTAATTTTAGTTGTTTGTTCTTTTGGTTAGCCACTTCCAACCTTTGGAAGTTTGGCATGTTCTCCACATCGTATTTTGAATTTTAAACATCTTTACATGTTTTATCTTTCTGTTTCTTTGTTCTTAATTTTAATTGTTAACTGTTTATTCATTGTTCATTTGGTTAGCCAGAGTTAAGATTTAGAAGTTTGGCATGTTCTCCACATCAGCATAGTTAGCACTTTTTTGAAATTCAACCACCTTTAGAGGTTTTTTCTTTTTTTCCCCTCTATTATTTTAGTTGTTCATGATTTTGGATATCCACTGTCCACTTTTGGAGGTTTGGCATGTTCTCCACATAAGCATACATAGCATTTTTTTCAAAATGTATAACCAGTTTCAAGGTTTTCATTCTGTTTTTTTCTTTTTTTTCATTTATTTTTTTTGTTCCTCCTTTTAGCCACAGTACACTTTAGGAACTTTGGCATGTTCTCCACATCAGCATAGTTAGCATTTTTTTTTTATTTTAAACATCTTTACAAGTGTGGATTTCTTTTTCTTTTTTTCTCTTTAATTTTAGTTGTTTGTTCATTTGGTTAGCCACTTTCAACCTTTGGAAGTTTGGCATGTTCTCCACATCATATTTTGAATTTTAAACATCTTTACATGTTTTATCTTTCTGTTTCTTTGTTCTTAATTTTAATTGTTAACTGTTTAATCATTGTTCATTTGGTTAGCTAGAGTCAACATTTGGAAGTTTGGCATGTTCTCCACTTCAGCATAGTTATGTATGGAGTGTGGATTTCTTTTTCCTTTTTTCCTCTTTAACATTTGGAAGTTTGGCATGTTCTCCACATCAGCATAGTTATGTGTGGAGTGTGGATTTCTTTTTCCTTTTTTCCTGTTTAATTTTAGTTGTTTGTTTGTTCTTTTGGTAAGCCACTTTCAACCTTTGGAAGTTTGGCATGTTCTCCACATCATATTTTGAATTTTAAACATCTTTACATGTTTTATCTTTCTTTTTCTTTGTTCTTAATTTTAATTGTTAACTGTTTATTCATTGTTCATTTGGTTAGCCAGAGTCAACATTTGGAAGTTTGGCATGTTCTCCACATCAGCATAGTTAGCACTTTTTTGAAATTCAACCACCTTTACAGGTTTTTTCTTTTTTCCCCTCTCTTATTTTAGTTGTTCATGATTTTGGATACCCACTGTCCACTTTTGGAGGTTTGGCATGTTCTCCACATTAGCATACATAGCATTTTTTTCAAAATGTTTAACCAGTTTCCAGGTTTTCATTCTGTTTTTTTTTCCTTTTTTTCATTAAATTTTTTTTCCTCCTTTTAATTAGCCACAGTACACTTTAGGAACTTTGGCATGTTCTCCACATCAGCATAGTTAGCATTTTCTTTCAATTTTAAACATCTTTACAAGTGTGGATTTCTTTTTCTTTTTTTCTCTTTAATTTTAGTTGTTTGTTTTTTTGCTTAGCCACTTTCAACCTTTGGAAGTTTGGCATGTTCTCCACATCATATTTTGAATTTTAAACATCTTTATATGTTTTATCTTTATGTTTCTTTGTTCTTAATTTTAATTGTTAACTGTTTAATCATTGTTCATTTGGTTAGCTAGAGTCAACATTTGGAAGTTTGGCATGTTCTCCACTTCAGCATAGTTATGTATGGAGTGTGGATTTCTTTTTCCTTTTTTCCTGTTTAATTTTAGTTGTTTGTTTGTTCTTTTGGTTAGCCACTTTCAACCTTTGGAAGTTTGGCATGTTCTCCACATCATATTTTGAATTTTAAACATCTTTACATGTTTTATCTTTCTTTTTCTTTGTTCTTAATTTTAATTGTTAACTGTTTATTCATTGTTCATTTGGTTAGCCAGAGTCAACATTTGGAAGTTTGGCATGTTCTCCACATCAGCATAGTTAGCACTTTTTTGAAATTCAACCACCTTTACAGGTTTTTTCTTTTTTCCCCTCTCTTATTTTAGTTGTTCATGATTTTGGATACCCACTGTCCACTTTTGGAGGTTTGGCATGTTCTCCACATTAGCATACAAAGCATTTTTTTCAAAATGTTTAACCAGTTTCCAGGTTTTCATTCTGGATTTTTCCTTTTTTTCATTAAATTTTTTTTCCTCCTTTTAATTAGCCACAGTACACTTTAGGAACTTTGGCATGTTCTCCACATCAGCATAGTTAGCATTTTCTTTCAATTTTAAACATCTTTACAAGTGTGGATTTCTTTTTCTTTTTTTCTCTTTAATTTTAGTTGTTTGTTTTTTTGCTTAGCCACTTTCAACCTTTGGAAGTTTGGCATGTTCTCCACATCATATTTTGAATTTTAAACATCTTTATATGTTTTATCTTTCTGTTTCTTTGTTCTTAATTTTAATTGTTAACTGTTTATTCATTGTTCATTTGGTTAGCCAGAGTCAACATTTGGAAGTCTGGCATGTTCTCCACATCATCATAGTTAGCACTTATTATTTTAGTTGTTGTTTTAAAATAAGAGAGGGGGAAAAAACAAAAAACCTGTAAAGGTGGTTGAATTTCAAAAAAGTGCTAACTATGCTGATGTGGAGAACATGCCAAACTTCCAAATGTTGACTCTGGCTAACCAAATGAACAATGAATAAACCGTTAAAAATTCAACTAAAGAACAAAGAAACAGAAAGATAAAACATTTAAAGATGTTTAAAATTCAAAATATGATGTGGAGAACATGTCAAACTTCCAAAGAATGAAAGTGGCTAACCAAAACAACTAAAATTAAAGAGAAAAAAAGAAAAAGAAATCCACACTTGTAAAGATGTTTAAAATTGAAAGAAAATGCTAACTACGCTGATGTGGAGAACATGCCAAACTTCCAAATGTTGATTCTGGCTAACCAAACTAAAAAGTTCAGTTTACAGCAAAAATACTTAAATGACAAGATGCCTTTAGAAACATTTTCGTCACTGACTTACTTTTGCTTTGAATTTCACGTTTTTGTCGAGAAGTTCAAAGCAAAAGTAAGTCAGTGACTTGAAAATGTTCCTAAATGCACAATACTCGTTAAATGACTTATTAGACATTCGTTTCAGTAGTTGTGATGTACTTCTCACGTTTTAGTACTATTTGGGCATTTCAAGCGCTTTCATGCATTTGAAGACATACAAAGGCACAAACGCACAGAACTCAGCATAAACGTGAGAAACAGCATAAATAAACGTTTCAGGAGTAGAAATGCCTTACAAACCTCTTAAATACAGTGAAATCACCAAAAACGTGAATTTCATAGCAAAAGTAATTCAGTGACTTTAAAATGTTCCTAAATGCACAATACTTGTTAAATGAACGTGTCCGTGCAGTACATGATTTACTTTACATCTTAGATCCATTACTTTGTCATTTAAGCATTTTTGCTGTGAACTGAACTTTTAAGCTGATTGCTGTTCATTTCTGGCGTTTTAAAGGCATTTGTGCATATTAGACATTCGTGTCAGCAGTTGTGTTGCACTTCTCACGTTTTAGTACTATTTGGGCATTTCAAGCGCTTTCATGCATTTGAAGACATACAAAGGCACAAACGCACAGAACTCAGCATAAACGTGAGAAACAGCATAAATAAACGTTTCAGGAGTAGAAATGCCTTACAAAACCTCTTAAATACAGTGAAATCACCAAAAACGTGAAGTGCAAAGCAAAAGTGTCAGTGACTTGAAAATATTCCAAAATGCGAGTTAAGTACATGCTTTAATTTGAAACTTAGTTCCATATTATTGTAATCCAAGTCTTTTTTCATTTTTTTTCTATTCCAAAATACACAAAGCGCTATTTGTGTCATGTAAAGGTGTTTGAATTTCAAAAAAGTGCTAACTATGCTGATGTGGAGAACATGCAAAACTTCCAAATGTTGACTCTGCCTAACTAAATGAACAATGAATAAGCAATTAACAATTCAACTAAAGAACAAAATAAGAAAAAGCAGAAAGCATTAAAGTAGTTGGAAATTCAAAAAATGCCAACTTTGCTGATGTTGAGAACATGCCAATCTTCCAAATGTTGACTCTGGCTAACCAAATGAACAATGAATAAACAGTTAACAATTAAAATTAAGAACAAAGAAACAGAAAGTTAAAACATGTAAAGATGTTTAAAATTTAAAATATGATGTGGAGGGCGGCACGGTGGCTTAGTGGTTAGCACGTTCGCCTCTCAGCGCTAGGGATTCCCGGTTCGAATCCCCATCTGGGTGGAGTTTCCATGTTCTCCCCGTGTCCGCGTGGGTTTCCTCCGGGTTCTCCGGTTTCCTCCCACAGTCCAAAAACATGGATCAAGTTAATTGAGTGCTCTAAAATTGCCCTATATAGAGTGTGTTTGAGTGTGTGAGTGTGTACCCAGCGATGGATTGGCGCCCTGTCCTGGGTGTATCTGTCCAGCGCCCGAGACGTTCTCCCCTGGATGGGCATGGGGAACCCCACCGCGACCCTAATAGAGGATAAAGCGGGAGATAATGAATGAATGAATGAATGAATGAATATGATGTGGAGAACATGCCAAACTTCCAAAGGTTGAAAGTGGCTAACCAAAAGAACAAACAACTAAAATTAAAGAGGAAAAAAAGAAAAAGAAATCCGCACTGGTAAAGATGTTTGAAATTGAAAGAAAATGCTAACTATGCTGATATGGAGAACATGCCAAACTTCCTAAAGTGTACTGTGGCTAATTAAAAGGAGGAACAAAAAGAAAAAAAGAGAATGAAAACCTGGAAACTGGTTATACATTTGGAAAAAAATGCTATGTATTCTAATGTGGAGAACATGCCTAACCTCCAAAAGTGGACAGTGGATAACCAAAATAATGAACAACTAAAATAAAAGAGGGGGAAAGAAGAAAAAACCCGTAAAGGTGGTTGAATTTCAAAAAAGTGCTAACTATGCTGATGTGGAGAACATGCAAAACTTCCTAACGTGTACTGTGGCTAATTAAAAGGAGGAACAAAAAAGAAAAAAAAAAGAATGAAAACCTGGAAACTGGTATACATTTTGAAAAAAATGCTATGTATGCTAATGTGGAGAACATGCCAAACCTCCAAAAGTGGACAGTGGGTAACTAAAATCATGAACAACTAAAATAAGAGAGGGGAAAAAAAGAAAAAACCTTTAAAGGTGGTTGAATTTCAAAAAAGTGCTAACTATGCTGATGTGGAGAACATGCCAAACTTCCATAGGTTAAAAGTGGCTAACCAAAAGAACAAACAACTAAAATTAAAGAGGAAAAAAAGAAAAAGAAATCCCCACTTGTAAAGATGTTTGAAATTGAAAGAAAATGCTAACTATGCTGATGTGGAGAACATGCCAAACTTCCTAAAGTGTACTGTGGCTAATTAATACGAGGAACAAAAGAATAAAAGGGAAAAAAAAAAAGAATGAAAACCTGGAAACTGGTTATACATTTTTTAAAAAAATGCTAACTATGCTAATGTGGAGAACATGCCAAACTTCGAAAAGTGTTATGTGGCTAATTAAAAGTAGGAACAAAAAAATTAAAGGAAAAAAAGGAAAAAAAAGAATGAAAACCTGGAAACTGGTTATACATTTTGAAAAAAATGCTATGTATGCTAATGTGGAGAACATGCCAAACCTCCAAAAGTGGACAGTGGGTATCCAAAATCATGAACAACTAAAATAAGAGAGGGGAAAAAAAGAAAAAACCTTTAAAGGTGGTTGAATTTCATAAAAGTGCTAACTATGCTGATGTTGAGAACATGCCAAACTTCCAAATTTTGACTCTGGCTAACCAAATGAACAATGAATAAGCAATTAACAATTCAACTAAAGAACAAAGAAACAGAAAGATAAAACATGTAAAGATGTTTAAAATTCAAAATATGATGTGGAGAACATGCCAAACTTCCAAAGGTTGAAAGTGGCTAACCAAAAGAACAAACAACTTAAATTAAAGAGGAAAAAAAGAAAAAGAAATCCACACTTGTAAAGATGTTTGAAATTGAAAGAAAATGCTAACTATGCTGATGTGGAGAACATGCCAAACTTCCTAAAGTGTACTGTGGTTAATTAAAAGGAGGAACAAAAAAAAAGGAAAAAAAGAAAGAAAAAAAAGAATGAAATCCTGGAAACTGGTTATACATTTGGAAAAAAATGCTATGTATGCTAATGTGGAGAACATGCCTAACCTCCAAAAGTGGACAGTGGATAACCAAAATAATGAACAACTAAAATAAAAGAGGGGGAAAGAAGAAAAAACCTGTAAAGGTGGTTGAATTTCAAAAAAGTGCTATCTATGCTGATGTGGAGAACATGCAAAACTTCCTAACGTGTACTGTGGCTAATTAAAAGGAGGAACAAAAAAGAAAAAAAAAAGAATGAAAACCTGGGAACTGGTATACATTTTGAAAAAAATGCTATGTATGCTAATGTGGAGAACATGCCAAACCTCCAAAAGTGGAGGGGTAAAATATAAAACATGTAAAGATGTTTAAAATTCAAAATATGATGTGGAGAACATGCCAAACTTCCAAAGGTTGAAAGTGGCTAACCAAAAGAACAAACAACTAAAATTAAAGAGGAAAAAAAGAAAAAGAAATCCGCACTGGTAAAGATGTTTGAAATTGAAAGAAAATGCTAACTATGCTGATGTGGAGAACATGCCAAACTTCCTAAAGTGTACTGTGGCTAATTAAAAGGAGGAACAAAAAGAAAAAAAAAAAATGAAAACCTGGAAACTGGTTATACATTTTGAAAAAAATGCTATGTATGCTAATGTGGAGAACATGCCAAACCTCCAAAAGTGGACAGTGGATAACCAAAATAATGAACAACTAAAATAAGAGAGGGGGAAAGAAGAAAAAACCCGTAAAGGTGGTTGAATTTCAAAAAAGTGCTAACTATGCTGATGTGGAGAACATGCCAAACTTCCTATGTATGCTAATGTGAAAAAGAGATGTATGCTAATGGGAGAACATGCCAAATCTCCAAAAATGGACAGTGGGCATCCAAAATCACATCAGCATAGCATTCTTTGTTCTCAATTTTAATTGTTAACTGTTTATTCATTGTTCATTTGGTTAGCCAGAGTCAACATTTGGAAGTATGGCATTTTTCTCAACAACAGCATAGTTGGCATTTTTTGAATTTCCAACTACTTTCAAGGTTTCTGCTTTTTCTTATTTGTTTCTTTAGTTGAATGTTAATTGCTTATTCATTGTTCATTTGGTTAGGCAGAGTCAACATATGGAAGTTTTGCATGTTCTCCACATCAGCATTGTTAGCACTTTTTGAAATTCAACCACCTTCACATGACACAAATAGCGCTTTGTGTATTTTGGAATATAAAAAAAAATAGAAAAAAAATACTTAGATTACAATAATATGTTTCAAATTAAAGCATGGTAACTTTTTGAAAATTAGGATCATTTCAGGTCACCGA
>JAFMOC010001672.1:0-11691 GCA_019802505.1 Corydoras sp. C115 | reverse complement strand
GGATGAATGGATGTTACACTGATATTTATGTGATCCTATATATTTAATGTAATATTTCTCTTGATAACTGAAATATAATTGTAAATGTATGAGAGTATAATTACCTGGTACAAATTGAGGAAGATAGGATGGAGGATCAAATGCGCCAGAATTCATCTGTGTGTCATCAACAAGTCTGTGTGGGCTGTGTGGAATCTGTTGTGGACACATAGCACTTGTGCCAGAGGAACCTAAATATTGAAAGGAAATAGAGGCACAACATGAAAAGTGGCACAACATGGAAGCTAGCACTTTATTGCTAATGTGAACAATGCTGTACATGCCTCTTTTAGCTTTTTGTCCTTTTACCTGTTTCTCACCACAATTCTGCAAACATTCCTACAATAGACATGACATTCTATATCATTCGCTAAACAAGAATTGTAGGTTTGTATTGTTCTTGATGTTACTGCTGTGGTGTTTCTTACAATGGCCATATAATTGTATTACCTCAGACATTTGAGATTTGTTATTGTTTAAAACTGTTCACTTTTTGTTTATAAGAAAGTATGAGCTAAATGATGTTTGACTGTCAATGTCAATTTCCTATATTTGTATTAAATGTTTAACTTGCACTTCTTTAGAAAATCCATTATTTTTCTAAATGGCTACATAAAAGACACATATGCTGCATTGCATTGTGGGTGTGGTAGCTCAGTATCAATCAGAAGGTTGTGGGTTAAAATTCCAGGTCCACTAAAGTTACTAATGTGGCCCTTGAGCAAGACCCTTAACCCTCATTTCTCCAGGGGTCCTGTACAAAACCTGTGCTCTGACCCCAACCAAGTTAGGATATTTCAAGTTCAAGTTTCAAGTTTATTTGTCATTTATGCTCCAGGTTGGGACATGTGCACATAGATTCTTAATTCTTAAGGTGAGGCATGAGGATATAAACTCTACATAGAAGATAAAATGAAATACACCATATTGACATATGTATGCACCAAAAAAAAATAAATAAATAAAATATATATATATATATATATATATATATATATATATATATATATATATACACAGTGGTGTGAAAAAGTGTTTGCCCCCTTCTTCATTTCCTGTTTTTGTCACACTTAAGTGTTTCGGAACATCAAACCAATTTAAACAATAGTCAAGAACAACACAAGTAAACACAAAATGCAATTTGTAAATAAAGGTGTTTATTATTAAAGGAGAAAAAAATCCAAACCATCATGGCCCTGTGTGAAAAAGTGATTGCCCCCCTAAACCTAATAACTGGTTGGGCCACCCTTAGCAGCAACAACTGCAAACAGGCGTTTGCAATAACTCGCAATGAGTCTTTTAAAGCGTTCGTTTTGGCCCACTCATCTTTGCAGAATTGTTCTAATTCAGTTACATTAGAGGGTTTTCGAGCATGAACGGCCTTTTTAAGGTCATACCACAACATCTCAATAGGATTCAGGTCAGGACTTTGGCTAGGCCACTCCAAAGTCTTCATTTTGTTTTTCTTCAGCCATTCAGAGGTGGACTTGCTGGTGTGTTTTGGATCATTGTCCTGCTGCAGAACCCAAGTTCGTTTCAGCTTGAGTTCACGGACAGATGGTCAGACATTCTCCTTCAGGATCTTTTGGTAGACAGCAGAATTCATAGTTCCATTTATCACAGCAAGTCTTCCAGGTCCTGCCGCAGAAAAACAGCCCCAGACCATCACACTACCACCACCATATTTTACTGTTGGTATAATGTTCTTTTTCTGAAATGCAGTGTTCCTTTTATGCCAGATGTAATGGGACACACACCTTCCAAAGAGTTCCACTTTTGTCTCATCGATCCACAGAATGTTTTCCCAAAAGCGTTGGGGATCATCAAGATGTGTTTTGGAAAAATTGAGACGAGCTTTAATGTTCTTTTGCTCAGCAGTGGTTTTCTTCTTGGAACTCTGCCATGCAGGCTATTTTTGCCCAGTCTTTTTCTGATGAATGCCATGCAGGCTATTTTTGCCCAGTCTTTTTCTGAGGCATGAACGCTGACCTTAATTGAGGCAAGTGAGTCCTGCAGTTCTTTGGACGTTGTTGTGGGGTCTTTTGTGACCTCTTGGATGAGTCGTTGCTGCGCTCTTGGGGTAATTTTGGGCGGCCGGCCACTCCTGGGAAGGTTCACTACTGTTCCATGTCTTCGCCATTTGTGGATAATGGCCCTCACTGTGGTTCGCTGGATTCCCAAAGCTTTGGAAATGGCTTTATAACCCTTTCCAGACTGATAGATCTCAATTACTTTATTTCTCAATTGTTCCTGAATTTCTTTGGATCTCGGCATGATGTGTAGCTTTTAAGGATCTTTTGGTGGACTTTACTGTGTCAGGCAGCTCCTATTTAAGTGATGTCTTGATTGAGAACAGGTGTGGCAATAATCAGGCCTGGGTGTGGCTAGAGAAATTTAACTCAGGTGTTAAAAACCACAGTTATAGTATGTTTTACAAGGGGGCAATCACTTTTTCACACAGGGCCATGATGGTTTGGATTTTTTTTCTCCTTTAATAATAAACACCTTCATTTACAAATTGCATTTTGTGTTTACTTGTATTGTCCTTGACTATTGTTTAAATTGGTTTGATGTTCTGAAACACTTAAGTGTGACAAACATGCAAAAAAACAGGAAATGAGCAAACACTTTTTCACACCACTGTATGTATATATATATTCCCCATGGGTTCCCCATGCCCATCCAGGGGAGAACATCTCGGACGCTGGGCAGATAGACCCAGGACAGGGCGCCAATCCATCGCTGGGCACACACTCACTCACACAGACACACTCTATATGGGGAAATTTTTTTTGAGAATTCAATTGACTTGATCCATGTTTTTGGACTGTGGGAGGAAACCTGAGAACCCGGAGGAAACCCACGCAGACACGGGGAGAACATGGAAACTATATATATATATATATATATAATTTAAAATGACTTAGTAAAAAGCAGGAGTGTGGGAGTTTTTAACTGTTCATTTTGTTTAGTAGCCTGATGGCTTGCGGGTGGAGACTGTTTATAAGCCGGGTTGTTTTGGCCGGGAAGCTTTGGTACTTTCTGCCTGATGGCAGTAAGGTGAACAGTCAATGTGCTGGATGACTGCTGTCCAGCTGGATTCTACGAGTCTTCCTTGTGCTGCGGGTATGGTAGCAGGGAGTTTATTCCCAATTATGGACTCGGCTGTCCTCAGCACCCTCTTCAGGGCCTTGTGGTCACAGGTGGAGCAGCTACCGTACCAGACAGTGATGCAGCCTGCGAGGATGCTCTCAATGGTGCACCTGTAGAAGTTGGTGAGGATAAGGGGTTGGAGACCAAATTTCTTAAGCCTCCGCAGGAAGAAGAGGTGCTGACATGCAGTTTTCACAGCAGTGCTGATGTGATGGGACCAGGTGAGGTCCTCAGTGAGGTGAGAAGAAACCTCACACTGCTGACTCTTTCCACGGCGGCTCCATTGATGTAAAGAGGAGCGTGACGCCCCTTCTGCTGCTTCCTGTAGTCCACGATGATCTCCTTGGTTTTGCTGACATTGAGACAGAGGTGGTTGTCAGAGCTCCACTGTGCCAGAGCGCAGATCTTGTCTCTGTAGGCCTTCACATCGCCGTCGGTGATAAGGCCTAGGACTGTCGTGTCGTCAGCAAACTTGAAGAAGATGTTTGACGTATGTCTGACAGCACAGTCATGCGTGTACAGTGAGTACAGGAGGCGGATTAGTACAAACCCCTGGGGGGCCCCAGTGCTCAGAGTCAGAGTGGAGGAAAAGCTGTTTCCTACTCTCACCACATGGGGTCTGCTCATCAGGAAGTCCAGTATCCAGTTGCAGAGATGTGTGTTTAAGCCCAGGTCTATGAGTTTCGGAATGAGTTTGGCCGGGATGATGGTGTTGAATGCTGAGCTATAATCTAGGAACAGCATACTAACATAAGTGTTCTTTTTGTCCAGGTGTGTGAGTGCAGTGTGAACGGTCAGTGCGATGGGGTCGTCTGTGGATCTGTTGGGACAGTATGCAAACTGTTGAGGGTCCATGGTGGTGGGAAGTGTGGAGCAGATGTGTGATTTGACTAGCCACTCAAAGCACTGAGTGCGACGGGTCGGTAATCATTCAGGCAGGAGATGGCTGATGTCTTCGTAACCGGGACAATCGTCATTCTCTCAATGCATGTGGGAACCACTGACAGATTCAAAGAGAGGTTGAAAATGTCAATGAAGACCCCAGCAAGCTGGCTGGCACATGCTCTAAGAACCCGACTGTGGACACCATCAGGACCAGGTGCTTTGCGTGGGTTGATGGACTTGAAGCATCTAATGACCTCAGACTTGTAGATGGTGAGGGAGTAGCTCTCCTGATCTACTGGGAGTTTTGCTGCAGGGGAGGAGTTGTTTGCCTCAAAACGAGCATAATGAGCATTTTGCTCATTAGCTAGTGAGGAGGGCAACCCCATGTCACAGCTCGTACTGCCTTTGTAGTCAGAGATGGTACATAGACTGCTCCACATGCATCTGAGATCAGAACCCTGGTAGTTGGTCTCCACTTTGTCCCTCTAGTTCCTTTTGGCCAGTTTGATGGTCCTCTGGAGGTCATAACTGGCGATCTTGTAGCTTGCTGGATCTCCAGAGTTGTAGGCAGCGGAAGCACTTGCTTAAGTAGCTTGTGATGGAGTCTGTGTATTCATTGATGTCTGTGCCTGCTGCTTCACCTACCATCTGCCAGTCAGTGGAAACAAAACAGTCCTGAAGTGTGAAGATGGCTTCCTCACTCCACTGATAGACTGTTCTGTGGACTGGAGCTGTCTGTTTAAGCTTTTGTCTGTATTCAGACAGGAGAAGAATGGAGGTGTGACCTGCTTTACCAAAGGCTGGGCGGGGGAGGGCTTTGTAACAGTCCTTGATGGGTGTGTAACACATGTCCAGGATCTAATCTCCTCTGGTGGGGAATTTAATGTGCTGGTGGTAGTTGGGCAGAAGTGATTTCAGGTTGAACCTGTTAAAATCCCCCACCACAATAAAAACAGCCTCTGGATGTATGTTCTCAAGTACATTGATGTTATTGTATAGCAGCTTTAGTGCACGGGTCTTGTCTGCTTGAGGAAGGATGTAAACTGTAGTCAAAATGACTGAGCTAAAGTCTCTGGCAGAAAAAAGGCTGTGATGAATTCAATCTCTGGAGAGCAGTGGCTGGATATAACTGATACCTCAGATCCCCATCGCGAGTTAACCATAACACACACTCCGCCTCCCCTGCTCTTACCGGAGCCCTGTTTTCAGTCCTGGCGGTGGATGGAGAACCCAGCCGGTGTTACACTGTTGTCTGGAACGTCCGCCGATAGCCACGTCTCTGTGAGTGCCAGCACGCAGCAGTTCGCGATGTCGCGCTGGAACTTAATCCGGACATTCAGCTCGTCCAATTTATTCTCCAGCGATTGAACGTTAGCTACTAGTATGCTCGGAAGAGAAGTGTTGAAGTACCTTTTCCTTGTCCTGTTTAAAATGCCCGCGTGTCTGCCTCGCTTGCGCTTCTTCCTGCTGTGCTGGCGTGCGTGCAATGTGTGTAAACAAAGGGGCAGCGTGACTGTGAATGGAAAGCCGCTGGTGTCCGCACTCCTGAATGAATTAAAGTCCGTATAATCCAAATGAAATGAAGAACGTATGTCAAGAAGAGTTTGTTGATCATATTGGATGATCCCAGATGCAGTTTGCGCATAGAAACTTACAATAAGACATATAAGAACGTAGAGTTTTACCGGAGCTCTCACCAGTGCAGCCATTCTGTGGCATTTGTTAGTTGCTTTGGATAAAAGTGTCTGCTAAATGACCAAATGTAATGTAATGTAATGCAATGTCTATCCTGTACTTTGTAATACATGTCATATAAAGATTTTGAGACAGAAACACATTAGAGAATTCAAACATGGCTGACGCACTATATAGTGCACTATATCTGTAATAAGAAGCTCCCCTACTTTAAGCTTAACATGACCTTAACATGACCTAACTAAGTGATTTGTCTTTGTACATTAAAGATTACTTACCATTTTCTTGTTCTTCAGAGTTGTTTCCAGTTGAATGAAGCAACATGCGCTGATGGCGGTTTGGTGGTCGGCATTTAACTTCCAGTCCTGCGATAAGTTTTGCTTTATTGCATTTCGTATACCGCATTAAGCCAGTCAGAAGCTCAGGATGGCCCTGTTTAAAGTTTGGGCTAGCATATTTAAGGACATTTTTTCTTGACACATCAGTTTGGGTTTCTGACTCATAGTTCCAGGAAACCTTTCTGAAGCCATAAAGGTTCAGCTGACGTATAAAACTGCTGAAGTTTGTGGATTTAAATGACCATTTCGACTCATGGACCTTTTTGTAATAGCGCATCATGGCTTCAAAATCCTGTTGAATGATTAGGATTCCTTTTCCACTTGAATCCCAGCGTATAGCCTCCATCTCAGGATCGTTCACCAGTTGCCACAGTTTGGCTGGAAAGTTGCTCTTGTTTATAGGGAGGACGGAGTCAGATTCAAGCTTTTCCATAATAAAAGGTTGATTAATCCAAATTATATACCTACATAGAAACAAGAACAAAAAGACAAATGAGCAATCATCGTATTTAACAATATTCCAACTTTCTACATATGGGCTTAAATTCCATAGTTCATATTCAGTTTCTTTTTTGTTCCAGCATTTACATTTCGTCATTTAGCAGATGCTTTTTTCCAAAGCAGCTTACAAATAAGAGAACACCACAAGTCAGTAGCTAAGGAGGAACTGTCTACAGATTTTTTTCTTTATAACAAGTTCTTCTGGAAGAGATGTTTTGAATTGTTTTTGAAGATGCTGAATGTCTGAATGTTTGAAGATGCAGCATTATGTACAGAGTTTGAAATATCATTCAGGAATTTAAGAAAATGATCTACAAGCCACCAATCTGTTGTGAGTAACAGCAAATTCACAGTTCAGTTGAATGTACTAGCTCAAATAGGACTGTTTTTCTGTGTGGACTGGTCATTATGCTATTGTGTGTACCAGACAGTAACCTATTGTTCTGCTGTGTGTACTAGAGTAGTAATTATACCAGAACTTTACTTTGATAGTGATACTAATTGCTTATTGCAGTAACTTAATCTGAAAACAATACTTTTTATATACAATATATGGACAAAAATTAATCTGGGGGCTTATAAGACACTGTCCTGCTGTTTGTTTTCTAAAACCACTGTTGTTTGTAATTAAACTGTTTTATTACCTTCTTAAAAACAGTTTACTGTTTTAATCAGCTTCTGTTTAAAGACATTACTGATCATAAATCATTTAAAACTTAAGTAAAATATCAGAGAGAAATCTCACCTTACTTCAAAAATACACTTGACACAGTGTATCTGCTGCTGTTTGGTTGTGTACACTTCACCAAATGCTACTATGGTTACAGTTGTTACTATGGTTACTATTGTTACCTTGGTTACTATGGTTATGAGGTGTTCAGCTACTCAGTGTCACAGTGACTTGCATGGGCTTCTATACTTCTATATTCACTTTATGAAGTGACCTATTTTTATGACAATTTAGGAAATGTTTGAAGTAACATTAACACAGTAACATTAATAAATACAACATAATTATTCACTAGTATTCACATATTTAGTTTAGAGATTCAGTCAGAGCTGGATATTGCTTTATGTTTTGTCTAGTTTAGAGACTATACATGAGCTGGTAATTGCTTCCTGTTTTGTTTAGATTGGAGACTATACCTGAGCTAGTTATGGCCTTATTTTTTAATTGGTTTAGAGACTATACCTGTACTATACTATACAGTTAAACATTAACTGTCCAATGTATTGTACCATTTTTCAGCAGAATATCATGATATGTTTGTAGTATTAGTATATAAAACAACACCAGTGCACTGGCTACTAAGCCACTGTCCTGCTGTTTGTTTTCTAAAAGCACTGATGTTTGTAATTAAATTGTTTATTAATCTTAAAAAAAAATTTGTTTTAATCAGCTTCTGTTTAAAGACATTATTGATCATAAATAATTTAAAACTTAAGTAAAATATAAGACAGAAATCTCACCTTACTTCAAAAATACACTTGACACAGTGTGTCTGCTGCTGTTTGGTTGTGTACGCTTCACCAGATGCTACTATGGTTACTATTGTTACTATGGTTACTATTGTTACTTTGGTTACTATGGTTATGAAGCATTCAGATACTCAGTGTCACAGTGACTTACATGGGCTTCTATACTTCTATTTTGTTAATGAGGTGTTTATATGACAATTAAGGAAATGTTTAAAACACAGTACCTTTAATAAATACAACATAATTATTATTCACATATTTCGTTCAGAGATCATGTCTGAGCTGGATATTGCTTTATGTTTTGTCTACTTTAGAAACTATACATGAGCTGGTAATTGCTTCCTGTTTTGTTTAGATTGGAAACTATACCTGAGCTGGTTATTCTGTCATGATTTATGTTTTGTTATATTAGGTATTGTACAGTTTTACTTTACAATAACAACTTTAATCATGTTATGTTTGTAGTATTAGTATATAATACAACATCAGTGCAATAGCTCCTAAGCCACTGTCCTGCTGTTTGTTTTCGAAAAACACTGATGTTTGTAATTAAATTGTTTTCTAACCTTTAGGTTTTAATCAGCTTCTGTTTAAAGACATTATTGATCATAAATCATTTAAAACTTAAGTAAAATATCAAAGAAAAATCTCACCTTACTCCAAAAATACACTTGACTCAGTGTCTCTGCTGCTGTTTGGTTGTGTACGCTTCACCAAATGCTACTATGGTTACTATTGTTACTATGGTTACTATTACTTTGGTTACTATTAGGGGTGTCTTCAACTAAGGATTTTCATAGTCGAATCTGATTCGTCAGATTTTCCCTATAGTCGACTGATAGTCGAATCAGTTAAAATTTTACCACAAGATGGCGCTATAAGCGTGGTTTTTAAAAAAGATTTATTTTTTTTATATTTAACTTGTTTTTCTAGAGCACTGGAATGTGCAACTAACTGCAGGGGGAGCTTTATTAATGTGTAGCCTATTGTTAAAGCGCACTCATCATTTAAAAAAAATATTTACAGAAATTAGGATGATTTTATTTGACAAAAGGCTATATATATATGACAAAAACAAAGACATTTCATGTAAAAACTAATGCTTAGCCACAGCCATGGGCACCCCATGTGGTCAAAATGGTACATTTGACTATGAGGTTCATAGTCGACTACGGTTCTCCAAATCGAATCGTCGAATCAGCGAATATTGCAGCTCACCCCTAGTTAGTATGGTTATGAAGTGTTCAGCTACTCAGTGTCACAGTGACTTACATGGGCTTCTATACTTCTATTTTGTTAATGAAGTGTTTAAATGGCAATTAAGGAAATGTTTAAAACACAGTACCATGAATAAATACAACATAATAATTATTCACTAGTATTCACATATTTAGTTTAGAGATTATGTGTGAGCTGGATATTACTTTATGTTTTGACTAGTTTAGAGACTATACATGAGCTGTTAATTGCTATCTGTTTTATTTTAGATTGGAGACTATACCCGAGCTAGTTATTGCCTTATTTTTTAATTGGTTTAGAGACTATACCTGAGCTGGTTATTGTGTCATGATTTATGTTTTGTTATATTAGGTATTGTACAGTTTTACAGCAGAATATCATGATATGTTTGTAGTATTAGTATATAATACAACATCAGTGCACTGGCTCCTAAGCCACTGTCCTGCTGTTTGTTTTCGAAAAACACTGATGTTTGTAATTAAATTGTTTACTAACCGTTAGGTTTTAATCAGCTTCTGTTTAAAGACATTATTGATCATAAATCATTTAAATCTTAAGTAATATATCAGACAGAAATCTCACCTTACTTCAAAAATACACTTGACACAGTGTGTCTGCTGCTTGGTTGTGTTGGTTGTGCTGTTTGGTTGTGTACGCTTCACCAAATGCTGCTATGGTTACTATTGTTACTATGGTTACTATTGTTACTTTGGTTACTATGGTTATGAAGCGTTCAGCTACTCAGTGTCACAGTGACTTACATGGGCTTCTATACTTCTATTTTGTTAATGAAGTGTTTATATGACAATTAAGGAAATGTTTAAAACACTGTACCATTAATAAACACAACGTAACAATTATTATTCATATATTTAGTTTAAAGATTATGTCTGAGCTGGATATTGCTTTATGTTTTGTCTAGTTTAGAAACTATACATGAGTTGGTAATTGCTTCCTGTTTTGTTTAGATTTGAGACTATACCTGAGATGGTTATTCTGTCATGATTTATGTTTTGTTATATTAGGTATTGTACAGTTTTACAGCAGATTATCATGATATGTTTGTAGTATTAGTATATAATACAACATCAATGCACTGGCTCCTAAGCAACTGTCCTGCTGTTTGTTTTCTAAAAACACTGGTGTTTGTATTTAAACTGTTTACTAACCTTTAGGTTTTAATCAGCTTCTGTTTAAAGACATTACTGATCATAAATCATTTAAAACTTAAGTAAAATATCAAAGAGAAATCTCACCTTACTTCAAAAATACACTCTTTTCTCTATTCTGCTGCTGTTTGGTTGTGTACACTTCACCAAATGCTACTATGGTTACTTTTGTTACTATGGTTACTATTACTTTGGTTACTATTAGGGGTGTCTTCAACTAAGGATTTTCATAGTCGAATCTGATTCGTCAGATTTTCCCTATAGTCGACTGATAGTCGAATCAGTTAAAATTTTACCACAAGATGGCGCTATAAGCGTGGTTTTTAAAAAAGATTTATTTTTTTTATATTTAACTTGTTTTTCTAGAGCACTGGAATGTGCAACTAACTGCAGGGGGAGCTTTATTAATGTGTAGCCTATTGTTAAAGCGCACTCATCATTTAAAAAAAATATTAACAGAAATTAGGATGATTTTATTTGACAAAAGGCTATATATATATGACAAAAACAAAGACATTTCATGTAAAAACTAATGCTTAGCCACAGCCATGGGCACCCCATGTGGTCAAAATGGTACATTTGACTATGAGGTTCATAGTCGACTACGGTTCTCCAAATCGAATCGTCGAATCAGCGAATATTGCAGCTCACCCCTAGTTACTATAGTTATGAATCAGACAGAAATCTCACCTTACTTCAAAAATACACTTGACACAGTATGTCTGCTGCTTGGTTGTGTTGGTTGTGCTGTTTGGTTGTGTAGCTTCACCAAATGCTGCTATGGTTACTATTGTTACTATGGTTACTATTGTTACTTTGGTTACTATGGTTATGAAGCGTTCAGCTACTCAGTGTCACAGTGACTTAACTGGGCTTCTATACTTCTATTTTGTTAATGAAGTGTTTATATGACACTTAAGGAAATGTTTAAAACACTGTACCATTAATAAACACAACGTAACAATTATTATTCATATATTTAGTTTAAAGATTATGTCTGAGCTGGATATTGTTTTATGTTTTGTCTAGTTTAGAAACTATACATGAGTTGGTAATTGCTTCTTGTTTTGTTTAGATTGGAGACTATACCTGAGCTGGTTATTCTGTCATGATTTATGTTTTGTTACATTAGGTATTGTACAGTTTTACAGCAGAATATCATGAAATGTTTGTAGTATTAGTATATTACACAA
>JAFMOC010001671.1:0-10000 GCA_019802505.1 Corydoras sp. C115 | reverse complement strand
GTTGTGTTTTCATTATTCAGGAATTTAATAGCCTCACATTTTATCGTTCTTTCTCTCTGGGGAAAGTTCTTTGATGAGGTTGCCAGGTCTTAGCAGGGGTTCCGTCTCTTGATCCTGCTAATGCGGTGTGACCTCAAACATACTAACCAACTGTACTAACCATATACTAAACATACTAACCAACTGTACTAACCATATACTAAACATACTAACCAACTGTACTAACCATATACTAAACATACTAACCAACTGTACTAACCATATACTAAACATACTAACAAACTGTACTAACCATATACTAAACATACTAACCAACTGTACTAACCATAAACTATACTAAAACATAAGCCGGTGTTGTGTATACTGTGTATGTTTATGAGAATAATTTGTCCGTGTGGGTTTCCTCCGGGTTTTCCGGTTTCCTCCCACAGTCCAAAAACATGGATGCAGGTAAATTGAATTCTCCAAATTGCCCCATATATACTGTATGTATGTGTGTGTGTGTACAGTGATAGATTGGCGCCCTGTCCTGGGTGTATCTGCCCAGCGCCCAAAACATTCTCCCCTGGATGGGCATGGGGAACCCCCACCCCCCCCACACACCACCCTAATAGTAGATAAAGCGGAAGACAATGGATGGATAATAATTTAGAGGTTGGTGATAAATCAGTAAAGAACATCTTCACGATATCTGCATGACCTTCTTTTCGTTTGCATTAAACATCACTTGGTCGCTACTCCAGCGTTGTCTTACAAATGGCACGTTTTCCATCCTGCATCAGAAACATAAACGCGGCAGGACGATGAGCACGAGGCATTTCGGGTGACATGCAAGATTAAAATCATTCATTCATCCATCCATTATCTTCCACTTTGTCCTATATTAGGGTCGCGGGGGGGGGGGGGTTCCCCATGCCCATCCAGGGGAGAACTTTCGTGCACTGGGCAGATACACCCAGGACAGGACACCAATCTATCACAGTACACACACTCACTCACACAGACACACTCTATATGGGGCAATTTGGAGAATTTAATTGACTTGATCCATGTTTTTGGACTGTGGGAGGAAACCGGAGAACCCGGAGGAAACCCACGCAGTCACGGGAGAACATGGAAACTTCACCCAGATGGGGATTCGAACCGGGAAGCCCTAATGCTGAGAGGAGAACATGCTAAACCACTAAGCCAAGATTAAAATCATTTGTGAAAAAAAAAAATCATTCATTCATCCATTATCTTCCGCTTTATCCTCTATTAGGGTTGCGGGGGGTTCCCCATGCCCATCCAGGGGAGAACGTTTCGGGCGCTGGGCAGATACACCCAGGACAGGGTGGCAATCTATCACTGTACACACACTCACTCACACACACTCTATATGGGGCAATTTGGAGAAATCAATTGACTTGATCCAGGTTTTTGGACTGTGGGAGGAATCCGGAGAACCCGGAGGAAACCCATGTGGACACGGGGAGAACATGGAAACTCCACCCAGATGGGGATTCGAACCGGGAATCCCTAGTGCTGAGAGGAGAACATGCCAACCACTAAGCCACCATGCCGCCCAAGATTAAAATCATTTGTGAAAAAAAAAAAAATGGTTCCACATAATGGTTTAAACAAAAACAACACGTCCCGAATCGGACTGGCTGAGGAATTTCATTGTAATGTGATGTGGTAACACGCAGAGCCGGGGCTGGAAGGCGTCCGTGATGACTCGGCTGCTGAGGTTTCTGGGAACAGAACATTGCTCATGTTTGCATACCTGGTTCCGTTTGGTGAGCAGTGGCTCGAAATGATGTCACGACGTAGGAATCGACTTAATTACTGTTATTGTGGTTTTTTGTTGTTGTGTGTTGTTCTCATTGTCAGCCGCCGTTTCTGTTTTTTATTGACTGTTTCTCATTTGACTCGTTCCACAATGTTGGCTTTATTGCTTCAAGAAGCACTTCAGGATTTTCAAACCTGGACCACGGACTGTCCATCCATCCATTATCTGCTGCTTTATCCTCTATTAGGGTCGCGGGGGGTTCCCCATGCCCATCCAGGGGAGAACATTTCAGGCGCTGGGCAGATACACCCAGGACAGGACACCAATCTATCACTGGACACACACTCACTCACACACACACTCTATATGGGGCAATTTGGAGGACTCAATTGACCTTGAATCCATGTTTTTGGACTGTGGGAGGAAACCGGAGAACCCGGAGGAAACCCACGCCGACACGGGGAGAACATGGAAACTCCACCCAGATTGGGATTCGAACTGGGAATCCCCAGTGCTGAGAGGAGAACATGCTAAACCACTAAGCCACCGTGCCACCCTTTTTTATTCCATCCATTATCTGCTGCTTTATCCTCTATTCTAGGGTCGCACGGGGGGTGGGGGTGGGGGTTCCCCATGCCCATCCAGTGGAGAACGTTTCGGGCGCTGGGCAGATACATCCAGGACAGGACGCCAATCTATCACTGTACACACACTCACTTACACTCACACAGTATATTGGGCAATTTGGAGCGTTCAATTGACCATGTTTTGACCATGTTTTTGGACTGTGGGAGGAGGAGACTCACACGCACACAGGGAGGACATGGAAACATCCAGTTTGGGATTTAAACCTTTATCCACAAACCTGGATCCCCAGCACTGAAAGGAGAACATGCCAACCACTAAGCCCCCATGCCACCCAATATGTAATATAGAAATAAAGGTCATGTAATTGGAGTAGGGTGGCTTAGTGGTTGGCATGTTCTCCTCTCAACGCTGGGGATTCCCGGTTCGAATCCCAATCTGGAGGAAACCCACTCGAACACGGGGAGAACATGCAGACTCCACCCAGATTGGGATTCGAACCGGGAATCCCTGGCGCTGAGAGGAGAACATGCCAACCACTAAGCCACCGTTAGATCATATTATATGTTTATATTAAACTCAGTGTTTCCAGTTGCGCTGTTGCTATAATTTAAGATAAAAGCTTACAAACTTACCATATTCATTCATTCATTCATTCATTATCTCCCGCTTTATCCTCTATTAGGGTCGCGGTGGGGTTCCCCATGCCCATCCAGGGGAGAACGTCTCGGGCGCTGGGCAGATAGACCCAGGACAGGGCGCCAATCCATCACTGGGTACACACTCACTCACATACACACTCTATATGGGGCAATTTTGAGAATTCAATTGACTTAATCCATGTTTTTGGACTGTGGGAGGAAACCGGAGAACCTGGAGGAAACCCACGCAGACACGGGGAGAACATGCAAACTCCACCCAGATGGGGATTCGAACCGGGAATCCCTAGCGCTGAGAGGCGAATGTGCTAACCACTAAGCCACCGTGCCGCCACAGACCATATTATTATTATTATTATTATTATTATTATCACAATAAAATGTTTTATGAGGCTGAAATCAGTTGAAATAAATAAACTAAATAAAATAAATAAAATCAGAATCATAATAAAATCAGGGTAAATTAATTCCCTGCTGCTGGTCGCTCTGTTTCCGTACATTTGTACAGTTAAGTCCGTATGATGTCATGTGATGTCATAGCTGGAGCTTTGTGCAGGTGCTTTATCGTGTGCATCAGGGCCGTTTGCTCATGCAGACACCTGCTTTACAGTCGGCAGTCTGCGCAGATGTTCCTCACAGAGCAGCTGGCTTTTATTACCGCAGACCGCATGAGTGAAGTAGAAAGAGTGACGATGTAGAGCAGGGGTGTCCACACTTTTCTGGCCCGAGATCTACTTTTCCATTGGACAGGTCATCGAGATCTACCAGGGTTAATCATTTCTTTAGGCTTTTATAATGAAACCTGTTTATGTTAGTATTTGGGGGGGCACGTTGGCTTAGTGGTTTAGCATGTTCTCCTCTCAGTGTTAGGGATTCCCGGTTCGAATCCCAATCTGGGTGGAGTTTCCATGTTCTCCCTGTGTCTGCGTGGGTTTCCTCCGGGTTCTCCGGTTTCCTCCCACAGTCCAAAAACATGGATCAAGTCGATTGAATTCTCCAAATTGCCCCATATAGAGTGTGTGTGAGTGAGTGTGTGCCCAGCGATGGATTGGCGTCCTGTCCAGGGTGTATCTGCCCAGCGCCCGAGACGTTCTCCCCTGGATGGGCATGGGGAACCCCACCGCGACCCTAATAGAGGATAAAGAAGAAGATAATGAATGAATGAATATTGAAACCTATTTAGACACATCATGTTAGTATTGGGGGGGCACGTTGGCTTAGTGGTTTAGCATGTTCTCCTCTCAGTATTAGGAATTCCCGGTTCGAATCCCAATCTGGGTGGAGTTTCCATGTTCTCCCCGTGTCTGCGTGGGTTTCCTCCAGGTTCTCCGCTTCTCTCCCACAGTCCAAAAACATGGGTCAAGTCGATTGAATTCTCCAAATTGCCCCATATAGAGTGTGTGTGTGTGTGCACAGTGATAGATTGCCCCCTGTCCTGGGTGTATCTGCCCAGCGCCTTAGATGCTCTCCCCTGGATGGGCCTCGGGAACCCCTCCCCCCCCCCCCCCCCCGCGACCCTAATAGAGGATAAAGTGGAAGATAATGGATGGACAGATGGATGTTAGTATTGTCGAATCAGCAGAGAAAATACGGCTTCAGGTTGCCATTTTCACAGAAATTGCAGCAAATAGCATGAAAACTTGGTTTTAGTTAAACCCGTGCTTCTCAAATAGTGGGGCGCGCCCCCCTGGGGGGGTGCAGTGCGGTGCCTGGGGGGCGCATAACAAGACATCACAGAGCAAGTGATATTAAGTGTACTGAACACGCCGATAACCGCTTGAGTTAATCGTGAACGTGACGCGTAGAGCAGCAATCATCCCGCTTTATGAGAACTACTTCAGAAAAGCTGTGCTGCAAAACGGACGAGTTGGAGACATCAGTTCTGACTTCCTCAAAAAAAAAAAAAAAAAAAAAAAAAAAAAAAAAATTGTCGTATTCATTTTAGTTTTGTAGGTTAAAGTGAGGTGGCTTAGTGGTTAGCACGTTCGTCTCTCAGCGCTAGGGATTCCCGGTTCGAATCCCCATCTGAGTGGAGTTTTCATGTTCTCCCCGTGTCTGCTTGGGTTTCCTCCGGGTTCTCTGGTTTCCTCCCACAGTCCAAAAACATGGATCAAGTCAATTGAATTCTCAAAAAATTGCCCCATATAGAGTGTGTTTGTATGTGTGAGTGAGTGTGTGCCCAGCGATAGATTGGCGCCCTGTCCTGGGTGTATCTGCCCAGCGCCCGAGATGTTCTCCCCTGGATGGGCATGGGGAACCCCACCGCGACCCTAATAGAGGATAAAGCGGGAGATAATGAATGAATGAATGAAGGTTAAAATGTCAATAAATTGAGCTCCTGAATTAATGTTGCTGATGAATTTGAATTTATTATTATTTATTGATTTTATATAATTTTATTTTTCAGTATCAGTTCAAAAATGTTTCTCGTTTAAATAAGGATTTTATTTGTTTCTGTTACAAACTAAAAAACAAAGTTAATAAAATTATTCTGTTCTAAGTTGATCTATATTTCTTTCTTTGTTGTTTTCTTTATTGTTAATAAGGAGACATTGTTATAAAAGAGCTGTACTTATAACAAATTTATAGACAAATCATACTACAGTGGGCGTGTAAAAATACTTTTTCATCCCATTTTGTCATGTGGGGGGGGTGAATGTGCGTTTGTGTGTGTGGGGGGGGGGGGGGGGGGGGCACAAAAGGTTTTCTTCTTCCTAAGGGGGGGGGGGGGGGGGGGGGGGGGGGGGGGGGGGGTGGGGGGGGGGGGGGGGGGGGGGCTTAACAGATTATAATTGAGAATCACTGAGTTAAACCCAAACGACCGAACATTTACATTACATTTACATTCAGTCATTGAGCAGACGCTTTTATCCAAAGCGACTTACAAATGAGAACACCACAAGTCAGAAGTTATAGAGAAAACCAACTATACTGTAAATTCATCAAACCTGAGTGTTATTCGATGCTGCGACCCCTCCACCTTTTTTTTTTTTTTTCTACAACAGGTATTTGTTAAAGAGATGCGTCTTCAGTACACAATGGAAGTGCAATGTCTACCTGGCAAATCAAGCAAAGGCATTTTGAGTTTGACATTGTAATATAATATTCATCCTGCCCTCTCTAAATGAACGTGGTATTTTAGTTATTCTGGAGCGAAGTCCTTCACTCGTCTTGTCAGTCAAATAAAGAGCAAAAACAAACAGAAACTCTCTAATGTAATGTAATGTAATATAAATCTAATGTAGATGATTCTCGAGGCAGTGCTTTGGATTTAGGCATGGAGGCGTGGCCACGGGCCGGTTTTGAGAACAGAGAGAGAGACGGAGGGGGGGGGGCAGACTGATCGCTTGCAGAGATCGCGATTCGGAATGAATCACATTGTGTGTTAAAATGCGTGCGCGCGTGTGTATAAGTGCTCCCGATACTGTAAAAAAAAAAGCACTGATACGTGATTTTTTTTTTCTCAAACCTCCATCGCGATCGACCGGACACCCCTTCGCGATCGACGTATTGCGCACCCCTGATGTAGAGGTTCTGATAGCAACATCCCAAAAATATTACTACCAACCAAATATATGTGTATATGTGAGAAATTTAAAATTAAAATTAAAATTTGGTCATTTAAGGCGTATTAAATAAATAATATAAATACAATTTCGCGGCACGGTGGCTTAGTGGTTAGCACGTTCTCCTCTCAGCGCTAGGGATTCCCGGTTCGAATCCCCATCTGGGTGGAGTTTCCATGTTCTCCCCGTGTCTGCGTGGGTTTTCCCGGTTTCCTCCCCCACAGTCAAAAACATGGATCAGAGTCAATTGAATTCTCAAAATTGCCCCATATAGAGTGTGTCTGTGTGAGTGAGTGTGTGCCCAGCGATGGATTGGCGCCCTGTCCTGGGTCTATCTGCCCAGCGCCCGAGACGTTCTCCCCTGGATGGGTATGGGGAACCCCACCGTGACCCTAATAGAGGATAAAGCGGGAGATAATGAATGAATGAATTTGGTCATTTATTGGACGCTTTTATCCAAAGCGACTTACAAGGTGAGCACGGGGTTAATCACAGCGCCCCCTGGAGCAATGAGGGTTAAGGGTCTTGCTCAAGGACCCACACTGGTAACTTCAATGGACCTGGGATTTGAACCCCCAACCTTCAGATTGATAGCCCAACACCCTAACCACTGAGCTACCGCTCCCCATGCAAACTCCACCCAGATGGGAAGTGGAACCGGGAATCCCTAGCGCTGAGAGGCGATTTGTAGAAAAACAACAGCGTTAGTAAACGTAAGTCATGAGGTTGGGACTAAACATCTGTGTAGCCTAAAGAAAAGCACCGGTCAGTGAGGGCTAACTGTCACGGATGACTTGAAATTGCTGGGCAGCATAAAGATTAGACTCTGAAGGAATAGAAAGAGGGTCATGTGGTCTGATAAGTCCACAGTCCACTGACCCTGTTCCAGAGTGATGGGTGCGTCAGGGTAAAAAGCTTGACGGGGGGGGGGGGGGTCTGAGGGGGGTCTGAGGGGGGTCTGAGGGGGGTCTGGGTTTGCTGCACTTGGTCAGGTCTGGATTTAGCAACATTATGAATGAGGTCAGCTGACTACATACTGAGAGACCAGGTGAGGTCATCTGTGAATTTGGGCTGGAAAGAACATGGACGGGCGGCATTGTGGCTTAGTGATTTAGCATGTTCTCCTCTCAGCGCTAGGGATTCCCGGTTTGAATCCCCATCTGGGTGGAGTTTGCATGTTCTCCCCGTATCTGCGTGGGTTTCTTCCGGGTTCTCCGGTTTCCTCCCACAGTCCAAAAACATGGATCAAGTCAATTGAGTTCTCCAAATTGCCCCATTTAGAGTGTGTCTGTGTGTGTGTGAGTGAGTGTGTGTACAGTGATAGATTGGCGCCCTGTCCTGGGTGTATCTACCCAGCGCCCGAAATGTTCTCCCCTGGATGGGCATGAGGAACCCCCCCCACCCTAATAGAGGATAAAGCGGAAAATAATGGATGAATTAATGAATTTTTTGATAAATGATTACTGAAGGTGGTTGGCATGTTCTCCTCTCAGCACTGGGGATTTCCGGTTGAAATCCGAATGTGGGTGGAGTGTCCATGTTCTCCCCGTGTATGTGTGGGTTTCCTCCGGGTTCTCCGGTTTCCTCCCGCAGTCCAAAATCATGGATCAAGGTGAATTGAATTCTCCAAATTGCCCCATATAGAGTGTGTGTGTGAGTGAGTGTGTGTACACTGATAGATTGCCCCCTGTCCTGGGTGTATCTGCCCAGCGCCTTAAATGTTCTTCCCTGGATGGACATGGGGACCCCCCCCGTGAACAAAGTAGAGGATAAAGCAGAAGGTAATGGATGGATGGAAATGCACATACTGTATATATATAATATATATAAACATTTTTCTTAACAAACCATAGCATCGTAACCATAGCATGGACACATCCAGATCCAGAATTTTATTTTATTTTATTAAAAAAAAAAAAAAAAAAAAAAAAAAAAAAATATATATATATATATATATATATATATATATATATATATTATATATATATATATAATATATATATATATATATATATATATATATATATTATTATTTATTATTATTATTATTATTATAATTGTTTTATAAATCTAATTCAGGGCCGCAAGGGGGGTTAGGGGTTAAGAACGTTCGCCTCTCAGCGCTAGGGATTCCCGGTTCGAATCCCCATCTGGGTGGAGTTTCCATGTTCTTCCCGTGTCTGCGTGGGTTTCCTCCGGGTTCTCCGGTTTCCTCCCACAGTCCAAAAACATGGATCAAGTCAATTGAATTCTCCAAATTGCCCCATATAGAGTGTGTGTGTGTGAGTGTGTGTACAGTAGGGGTGTATTCAACAAAGGATTTTCATAGTCGAATCTGATTTGTCAGATTTTCCCTATAGTCGACTGATAGTCGAATCAGTTTAAATTTCACCACAAGATGGCGCTATAAGCGTGGTTTTTAAAAAAGATTTTTTTTTATATTTTACTTGTTTTTCTAGAGCACTGTAAATGGGATCCCCGTTCTGGACTTTTTTCCACTTCAAAGGAAAAACCTAAAAGAAACCTAAAAACCTAAAAATTAGGATGATTTTATTTGACAAAAGGCTATATATATAACGAAAACAAAGACATTTCATGTAAAAACTAATGCTTAGCAGCAGCCATGGGCACCCCCATGTGGTCAAAATGGTACATTCGACTATGAGGTTCATAGCCGACTACGGTTCTCTGAATCGAATCGTCGAATCAGCGAATATTGCAGCTCACCCCTAGTGTACAGTGATAGATTGGTGTCCTGTCCTGGGTGTATCTGCCCAGCGCCCGAAGCATTCTCCCCTGGATGGACATGGGGAACCCCACCGCGACCCTAATAGAGGATAAAGTGGGAGATAATGAATGAATGAATAATGCTATTTCATCCACTTCACGAGATCCAATTAAGCTGAAATTTGGCACAATTGTTCATCGTCGATGACAACACATGTATCAATGAAAAAATTACCAATTAATTAACTAATTAATGGTAATTAATCCATGTTGTTTTCTATAGCTAAATGGCCCATTTTCTACTAAATTGTATACTTTGCAAGCAGAATTAATTTAGACTCGATATAGGGGTGGAATTTTAAAAAACGTACTGTTGACTGTATCATGCAGACGTTGATTAGAGTTAATTAGTGTGAGGTAAACCTAGTAACTCGCACAAGTGTGTTGTTGTGCGTTGTTTGGGCCTGAGGTGTTGCAGGAAGCGTAAAGAGACACCTGGGACCAACCATTTATTAACATCAACAAGGAACACACAGCAGCAAATAGAGCAAATAGCAAAAATAAAATAAATAAATTAATTAAAAAATACCAAAATAGCAAAAGAGCGCATTCCAGGAGAACAGTTCTGCGGTGAGTCTGAGCGCAGGACGTGGAACGTGTCCAGCTGCTTTATACCACAGCCAGGTCGTACT
>JAFMOC010001670.1:0-10740 GCA_019802505.1 Corydoras sp. C115 | reverse complement strand
AATAAAAATAAAAATTTTTAAAAATTTTATTTTTACTTCTCATTTTTTTAAATTTTAACCTTTTGTATGTTTTATTAAAATAAATTAAATTACATTCGTTAACCAAAATATTTTTAAAAATTTTACATTTTTTTATTTTTTTTTAATTTTTTTTTTTTTTTTTTTTAAAACTTCTGGGGTTTGCCCATTTAAAAAAAAAAAAGTAATATAAAAAAAAACAGAAAGCCCCTGTCCTTTTAAACCCCCCCCAAAATTTTCCCCGGGAAAAAGGGGGGAACCCCCCCCCCCCCCCCAATAAAGGATAAAAAGGGGAAAAAAATTTATGAAAAAAACCCTGTTTTTTTATAAATGGTTTTTTTTTTGCCCAAAGTTGTTTATTGTTAAAAAGGGATCTAAACCGCCGCCCCCCCAAAACCCCTTTTAAACCCTCGCAGCGTTTTCCCCTTTTTTTTTAAAAACCCCTTTTTTTTTTTATGTAGGTTTTAAATTTTTTTTTAAAGCGTAGGAAATCGGGTTTTTTAAAAAGAAAACACTTTTTGGGAAAAATTTTTTTTTTCCCCGGGGCCACCCCCCTATTTTTTACGAATAAAAACCCCCTTTAAAAAATTTTATTGTTTTTACCCCCCCCCAAAACAATTTTAAACCCCCCCCCCCCCCCCCCCCCCCCCCCCCCCCCCTCCCCCCCCCCCCCCCCCCCCCCCCCCCCCCCCCCCCCCCCCCCCCCCCCCCCCCCCCCCCCTCCCCCCCCCCCCCCCCCCCCCCCCCCCCCCCCCCCCCCCCCCCCCCCCCCCCCCCCCCCCCCCCCCCCCCCCCCCCCCCCCCCCCACCCCTTTCCCCCCCCCCCCCCCCCCCCCCCCCCCCCCCCCCCCAACCCCCCCCCCCCCCCCCCCCCCCCCCCCCCCCCGCCCCCCCCCCCCCACCCGCCCCCCCCCCCCGAATCCCCCCCCTTTTACCCCCCCAAAAAAAAACCCCCACCACCCCCCCCCCCCCCCCCCCCCCCCCCCCCCCCCCCCCCCCCCCCCCCCTTTTTTTTTTTTTGAGTCTCAGGTTCGTTTTTAAAAATCAAAAAAAGCACGCGCCTCCAACCCGGAGACGGCGGGCGCGGCCTCGGCGGAGTGAGGAACCTCGCACTCCACCGGGTGGAGGTGCTCCGTCAGCGCGAAGGTCAACGGAGGCGACGGAACCTTCTGCCGATGGAGATCTGTGAGATCATCTCGGCGTGAGTGGCGCCGCCATCGACCCGCGCTACTGTAGAACCTCTGAGTGGCGGAGTGTGTGTGTGAGTGGCGGAGTGTGTGTGTGAGTGTGTGTGTGAGTGTGTGTGCGTGTGTGTGTGTGTGTGTGTTGTGTGTATTGAGTGAGGTGCCGACTCAGTGGTGGAGTGTATCGATCCGAAGAATCGAACCCTTCCTGCCGAGCCGCTCCTCCATCGGATCGAGGCGAGCGGGGTGACGGACGGGAGAACCGGCGGGGGGGTGTGTGTGGGGGGGGGTGTGTAGGTGGGGGGGGGGGGTTCCGCCGTGACTGTGACATCATCGGAGGCGCTCACCGTATTCGGCGTCGTAGAAGATGATGAAGCGGCGCCAGTGGAGCTCGCCGCAGAGCGCCAGCAGCACGCTGTCGATGCGCACCGGGGGCCGCGCCGCCAGCGTGTAGCTCTCGCCGTCCGGACGAGAACCGAAGACGCAGTCGGCGCGGGGGGCGCCGTTCTCCACCCGCTGCACAAACAGGTGAGGGATGTGCAGGGCGTCGGTCAGAGACTGCAGGGCGCGGGCCGCCGCGCAACCCGTCGACGACACCAACGCCAGGATCCCCTGATTCATCAGCTCACAGGCTGCGGAGAACAGCAGAGAACCCGTTACACACACACACACACACACACACACAAAAACACACAACAACAACGCCAGGATCCCCTGATTCATCAGCTCACAGGCTGCGGAGAACAGCAGAGAACCCGTTTTACACACACACACACACACACACATACACACACACAAAACAACAACAACAACGCCAGGATCCCCTGATTCATCAGCTCACAGGCTGCGGAGAACAGCAGAGAACCCGTTACCCACACACACACACAACACACACACACACAAACACACACACACACACACAATACACACACAACACACAAACACACACACAAAAACACACAACACAACAAACGCCATGATCCCCTGACACACTCAACAGTGAGAACAAAAGCTTCCTGCAGGACGGAGTGTGTATCAGATGCAGAACCACCCATGTTACACACGATGGTACATTAAATTGGATGTGGTTTATTGGTTCTGCGGAACTCCACCCACGTTCTGCTCTCAGAGGAAAATCAATCAAGCGCAGAACGTTTACGGACACACAAACAACAACAACAACGCCAGTGGTCCCCTGTGTGTGTCAGGGTCACTTCGAACAGTGCTGCGGAGAACATTGATTAGTAACCCCGTCGAGACACCGCTGAACACATCCAACAGAACAGCCTCACCCAGCAGGGGGCGCTACTCCAGTGCACTACTGAGCACCAAAACACACTGCACACTACTCAGTGTACACACACACTCCCAAACCCACACCCACTCTCACACCCACTCCCACTCCCATACCCACTCTCACACCCACTCGAACTCTAACTCTCACACCCACACCCACTCCCACTCTCACACCCACACCCACTCTATCTCTCACACCCACTCCCATACACACTCCCATACACACTCCCACTCTAACTCTCACACCCACTCTCACACCCACTCCCATACACACTCCCATACACACTCCCACTCTAACTCTCACACCCACACCCACTCCCACTCTCACACCCACACCCACTCCCACTCTCACATCCACACCCACCCATTACCCATAAACCTCCCATACCGCCTGAACACATCCAACTCTAACTCACCGACACACACCACTCCCAGTACTGCTGAGCACCAAAACACACTCCCACTAACTCTCACACCCATACTCCCAAAACCCACTCTCCACACCCACTCCCATACACACTCCACTCTAACTCTACACCCACTCCCATACCCACTCCCACTCTAACTCTCATACACACTCCCACTCTCACACCCACTCTGCTCATAATACCCACTCCCATACCCACTCCCACTCTAACTCTCACACCCACTCCCACTCTAACTCTCACACCCACTCCCATATCCACTTCCATACCCACTCCCATACACACTCCCACTCTAACTCTCACACCCACTCTCACACCCACTCCCATACACCACTCCCACTCTAAGAAGGGGGCGCTAACTCATACCTACACCCACTCCCACTCTCATGCCCACTCTCACACCCACACCCACTCCCACTCTCACACCCACTCCCATACCCACTCCCACTCTAACTCTCACACCCACTCCCATACACACTCCCACTCTAACACTCTCACACCCACTCTCACACCCACTCCCATACACACTCCCACTCTAACTCTCACACCCACTCCCATACCCACTCCCACTCTAACTCTCACACCCACTCTCACACCCACTCCCATACCCACTCCCATACCCACTCCCACTCTAACTCTCACACCCACTCCCACTCTAACTCTCACACCCACTCCCATATCCACTTCCATACCCACTCCCATACACACTCCCACTCTAACTCTCACACCCACTCTCACACCCACTCCCATATCCACTCCCACTCTAACTCTCACACCTACACCCACTCCCACTCTCATGCCCACTCTCACACCCACACCCACACCCACTCCCACTCTCACACCCACTCCCATACACACTCCCACTCTAACTCTCACACCCACACCCACTCCCACTCTCAGAGGATGCCCTCAGTGTTGTTCAGACGCCGGTGCAGGACCCCCCGCAGTGCTGGATGATGATGAATGTGTGTTTGGAACGCGGCTCTGGAGATGGATGAGGTGAGGTCAGTTCCGTCAGTTCCGTCAGTTCATCATCCTCCGCCGCGCTGAGAGCAAGAAGATAACAGGCTCGCTGCAGACCAGCGGTCTCTCCACCGGAACCCGAGTGAGGACCGGACACCCGAGCGAGTTAACACACACACACACACACACACACACACACACACACACACACACCACACTCACCCCCCCCCCCCCCCGTGCTCCTCCAGGTCCACAGTCAGCGGTGCTTCACGTTCGGATCGTTTATCATTAATAATCAGACGGTTCCTCAGGCTTCAGTTCTTCTGACGGTTCCTGCTCGTCTCAGCGAGTGGACTTTAAGGTTCCGTGTTCCTCAGAAGAGAGTGGACTTTAAGGTTCCGTGTTCCTCAGAAGAGAGTGGACTTTAAGGTTCCGTGTTGCTCAGAACTCGTGGTTCCTCAGAACTCGGTTCTCTCCTGGGTTCTGCGAGGCTCTCCGTGTTCCTGATGGTTTGTTCTCTTTGGTTCCTCAGATCTGCCCTTCACCCCGGTTCTACATTCCTCAAGCCGGTTCTCCGTCCCTCACGCCGGTTCTCTTTTCCTCACCCCGGTTCTCCGTCCCTCACGCCGGTTCTCTTTTCCTCACCCCGGTTCTCTTTTCCTCACGCCGGTTCTCTTTTCCTCACCCCGGTTCTCCGTCCCTCACGCCGGTTCTCCGTCCCTGACCCGGTTCTCCGTCCCTCACCCGGTTCTCCGTTCCTCCGTTCCTCCGTCCCTCACGCCGGTTCTGCGTTCCTCACGCCAGTTCCTCACGCAGGTTCTCCATTCCTCATGCTGGTTCTCCGTCCCTCATGCTGGTTCTCTGTTCTTCATGCCGGTTCTGCGTTCCTCACACTGGTTCTCTGTTCTTCATGCTGGTTCTCCATTCCTCACGCCGGTTCTCTGTTCTTCACACCGGTTCTCCGTCCCTCACGCCGGTTCTCCGTCCATCACGCCGGTTCTCCGTCCCTCACGCCGGTTCTCCGTCCCTCACGCCGGTTCTCCGCACGGCCTTCTGTTCCGATTGTTGGACTTTGAAAACCTCGGTTCTGAAGGATGCACGGCGTCCGCAGCGGCGCCTCACGGTGGACGGTTCGAACGAAAGACAAGGACGCCGAGTATTGAAGAGAACAACAGACCATAATAAACACTGAAACATCTCAGATCTACTAAGGTCACGAGCGGGCGGCCGCCGGAGGGGGGGGGGGTTTCAAGGTGAAATGACTGCATTAAACTGCCCCTATTTAAATTGCCCCTATGTATTGTGTGTTTGAGTGTGTGTCCCGGCGATGAGGTGCTGCCCCGTCCTGCGTCCTCGGTGTATCTGCCCAGCGCCATAAACCTACCCCATTAACCCCCCCCATAAACCCACCCCATTACCCCCCATAAACCCACCCCATTAACCCCCCCATAAACTCACCCCATAAACCCACCCCATTAACCCCCCCACCCCATAAACCTACCCCATTAATCCCCCCACCCCATTAACCCCCCCCCCCCATAAACCCACCCCGTTACCCCCCACCCCATAAACCCACCCCATTAACCCCCCCACCCCATAAACCCACCCCATTACCCCCCCCCATAAACCCCACCCCATTACCCCCCCCCATAAACCCACCCACCCCATTAACCCCCCCCCCATAAACTCACCCCATAAACCCACCCATTAACCCCCCCCCCCATAAACCCACCCCATTAAACCCACCCCATAAACCCACCCCCCCCCATAAACCCACCCCTTAACCCCCCCCCCCATAAACCCACCCCTTTAACCCCCCCCCATAAAAACCCACCCCATTAACCCCCCCCCCCCCCCCATAAACCACCCCATTAACCCCCCCACCCCATAAACCCACCCCATTAACCCACCCCCCCCCATAAACCCCCCCCCCATTAACCCCCACCCCCCATAAACCCACCCCATTAACCCCCCCCCCCATAAACCCACCCCCCCCTCCCCCCACCCCATAAACCACCCCATTAACCCCCCCCCCCATAAAACCCACCCCATTAACCCCCCACCCCAAAAACCCACCCCATTAACCCACCCCCAAACCCCCCCCATTAACCCCCCCCCATAAACACCCCATAAAACCCCCCCCATTAACCACCCCACCCCAAAACCCACCCCATTAACCCCCCCACCCCATAAACCCAGAAACCCATTAACCCCCCACCCCATAAACCTACCCCATTAACCCCCCCCACCCCATAAACCCACCCCATCAACCCCCCCACCCCATAAACCCACCCCATTAATCCCCCCCCATAAACCCACCCCATTACCCCCCCCCCCATACGATTAACTGAAAGATAAAGAGATGAGTTTTTGTCCAATAGGAAAAACATCACGCCTCATAAAGCTCCCTCACCCTCATGATGGATGCGGGGGGGGGGGGGGGGGGGGTGGAGGTGGGGTGGGGTGATGAGGGGGAGATAATGTGCCACCTGATGCCCCTGTATTTACAGCGTGAGGGCAAACAGGGGTGCGTTACAGAGGTGTGAGTGCAGAGCACCTCCACGTTCTACTGCTGACGTTCTCTTCATTAACACTGAGCTCCGTAACGCAAACCTCTGTGTGTGTGTGTGTGTGTGTGTGTGTGTGTGTGTGTGTGTGTGTGTGTGTGTGTGTGTGTGTGTGTGTGTGTGTGTGTGTGTGTGTGTGGGTGTGTGTGTGTGTGTGTGTGTGTGTGTGTGTGTGTGAAAACCAGACAGCAGAGAAATAAATTGGCTGAATAAAGTGGGAGCACAAAGGCGTTCAGTCTGCAGAAGAACATTACACACTGCATTAATACCACACTGACGCCCCCCCCCCCCCCCCCCAACAGAACCTCCACCTGCACCACCACCACCTCCCACTGCACCATCACCTCCCACTGCACCATCACCTCCACCTGCACCATCACCTCCACCTGCACCATCACCTCCCACTGCACCATCACCTCCCACTGCACCATCACCTCCACCTGCACCTCCACCTGCACCTGCACCACCGCCACCTCCCACTGCACCACCACCTCCACCTGCACCATCACCTCCCACTGCACCACCTGCACCATCACCTCCCACTGCACCATCACCTCCACCTGCACCATCACCTCCCACTGCACCATCACCTCCACCTGCACCTCCACCTGCACCTGCACCTGCACCACCGCCACCTCCACCTGCACCATCACCTCCCACTGCACCATCACCTCCCACTGCACCACCACCTCCACCTGCACCATCACCTCCCACTGCACCACCACCTGCACCTGCACCTGCACCACCGCCACCTCCCACTGCACCATCACCTCCACCTGCACCTCCACCTGCACCTGCACCACCGCCACCTCCCACTGCACCATCACCTCCCACTGCACCATCACCTCCACCTGCACCTCCACCTCCACCTGCACCATCACCTCCCACTGCACCACCACCTCCACCTGCACCATCACCTCCCACTGCACCATCACCACCACCTGCACCTGCACCTGCACCACCGCCACCTCCCACTGCACCATCACCTCCCACTGCACCATCACCTCCACCTGCACCTCCACCTGCACCTGCACCTGCACCTGCACCACCGCCACCTCCCACAGCACCATCACCTCCACCTGCACCACCACCACCACCTCCACCTTCACATCACCCGAAATCCCATGAGCGTTCGGCACCATCAGAACCATCAGAGATGACCTCAGAGAGAGACTTCAGCACCATCACTCTGGACAGCAGCCTCTTTCCCTCGTCTCGTGAGGAGACACTTAGAACCTGATGTGGGACCTGACCTCGTCCCCGTCCCACACTGTCGAGAGGAACCGGGAAGCAGAACCGGGAACCAGACCCCTCTGACCCCAACATCAGAGCCTGACATCAGCACAACCAAAGCAATGACAGGGATAGGCTCCAAAAGTACCGCGGTGACGTTAAAGCGGTGAGCATTAGGACCCCGATCTGCAGGAGCAGATAAACGGAACCTCACGTTCCCATTTCGGTTCATCAAGAGAATCTAATTACCCCCGTCTCCATCGGAATGAAGATAGGCAAGTGCCCTCGCCCCACCCCCCCTCCACCCCCCTCCACCCCCCTCCACCCCCCTCACACTCTGATGGTAATTAAAGTGTTTGGATGAGGTGGTGCAGCTGGCTGCTGGTGCTGTTTTCACCTCCTGCAGTTTCACCGTACCCACGTTCTACCCACGTTCTCCCCACGTTCTCCCCACATTCTCCCCACATTCTCCCCATGTTGTCCCCACGGTCTCCCACGTTCTCCCCATGTTCTCCCCACGTTATCCCACTTTCTCCGCATGTTGTCCCCACGGTCTCCCACGGTCTCCCACGTTCTCCCCACGGTCTCCCACTTTCTTCCCATGTTGTCCCACAGTCTCCCACGGTCTCCTACGTTCTCCCCACATTCTTCCACGTTCTCCCCACATTCTCCCACGTTCTCCCACGTTCTCCCCACATTCTCCCCACGGTCTCCCACTTTCTCCCAATGTTGTCCCCATGGTCTCCCCACGGTCTCCCACGTTCTCCCCATGTTGTCCCCACGGTCTCCCCACGGTCTCCCACGTTCTCCCCATGTTGTCCTCACGGTCTCCCACGTTCTCCCATGTTCTCCCCACAGTCTCCCACGGTCTCCCACATTCTCTCCACGTTCTCCCCACATTCTCCCCACATTCTCCCCACGGTCTCCCACGTTCTCCCCACGTTCTCTCCATGGTCTCCCACGTTCTCTTTCTTGACGAAAGGGAGCCGGCGGTGTTGGATGACGTGGAGAGAACCGCAACCGCGCGGCAAGCCCCGGGACGCACAGGACCTGACGTTCCGGCGTACCTACGGCCGATCGGCGCGGCGCCACCCGGCTGCCTCTCCTCCATCCTGATTACACCACGGAGGCGGGGCGGGGCGCGGGGGGGGGGGGTGAAATGAACGCGGTAATGAAGCGGCGGCGAGCCTCATCAGCGCGACTCCGTTACAAACACTTTAATAACGAGGCGCCGCATTTGGAAATGTGCTGAGCGGTGATCTCGGAGCGCCCCGGGGGTGGCGCCACCTGATCTCCGGTTTGCCCACGGAACCCGACGACTCCCGGCTCATAGGAGACGGCGGGCGGCGAGGTTTCACGCCGACACGCCGTCACCCATCGGGCTGGGCTCGCGAGTCGAGTCGTGGGGGGGAGGGAGGGGGACGATGGGAGGGGAGAACATACCAAAGATTCCGACGTCAGGTCACGACGTCGCGTCTTATGACGTCCGGAGAACAGGGACGTGAAGGTGGAGGGAGCCGAACCTGATGAGTCTCATCGACGCAGACGCGCACCACCGTCCCCCACCGCCCCCCCCCACCCCCCCCCACCGCCCCCGCCCCCGGCGAGGACATTCGGAAGCGTTTAAGACGTTATCGTTAAGGATCTGGCATTAATTCCTGGACATATGCCACGGAACGCATCGATCCTGCAGGGGGGAATTATGGGATGTGTGCGTGAACCCGTACTCCAGCCTGAAAAACCTAATTAAGCGGCGCAGACGGGAGCCAATTAACGGCGGGCCTGAATAATTCATGGCGGTAATGTGCTGAGCTCGTTAGCGTTACGGACGATGATCCGTTTTTTTTTTTTTTTTTTTTTTTTTAATCGTACTACGTGAAGCCCATCGCTCACGCGGACGACAGGGATAGGACTCAATGAGCGCCCGGAGATACGCTGAGTCAGCGGCCCGGATGCCGTCCCCGCCACGTGCGCCGGTCCGAATCCCGCGGGGTCCGGCGGCGGTCAACACTCCGCCCCCCCCTACCGGGTCTCCGGCCACGCCCGGCTTCGATCTCCGGGCCGGGTCCTTAATGGCGGGGACCGTATCGGATTAAAGGTTGGCGGAAGCCATGAGGTTTAATGGACTTTTGTCCCGCCGTAATTACGGGCAGTGGACCGCGGCGAGCGGGGGGGGGGGGGGGGGGGGCGCGGTGGCGGGCGGCGGTAAATAACCCCCGGCGACGTGTTATTATGAAACGCTTCCCCCCGATGATCTTAATTACCGCATCCGTTTACCGCGCCGGACACTAACGAGCGGGACGCGGAACGTCCATCAGACTGCGTGACGGCCGTTGTCCTTGCACCCCCCCCCCTCCCCCCGGTGTTTTTAAGTTCTTTGTGAGTCACGGAACCCAGAGCTTTAGGGTGGTGGATGGATCTCAGTACTGCGGTGACACTCACACGGTGGTGGTGTGTGCCGCACTAAGAATCATCCACCAGCTACATCGGGGCATCCTGTGATCCACAAGGTGGCGCTTTAAGGTGGAGGTTTGTGACAGTGTACAGTGAGCGCACAACACACACCCACACGCCTGCACCACCACCACCACCATCACCACCACCACGTCAGCGTCGCTGCAGTACTGCACATCAACCACCACCCTAATGACACCTGCGCTGTCCGTGGTGCTGATCGTTAAAAAGGCCTGCAGTCTGAAAATCTACACCTCATTAATTATTAATGACGCTGCTGCTGTTTTACAGGTTACTGTCTCTCTCTCGCCCTCTCTCTCTCTCTTGCCCTCACTCTCTCTCTCTCTCTCACTTGCCGTCTCTCGCTCTCTCTCTTGCCCTCTCTCTCTCTTGCTCGCCTTCTCTCTCTCTCGCCCTCTCTCTCTCTTGCTTGCCTTCTCTCTCTCTCTCGCTCTCTCTCTCTTGCTCGTCCTCTCTCTCTCTCGCTTGCCCTCTCTCGCCCTCTCTCTCTCTTGCCCTCACTCTCTCTCTCTCTCTCACTTGCCGTCTCTCGCTCTCTCTCTTGCTCTCTCTCTCTCTCTCTCTCTCTTGCTCGCCCTT
>JAFMOC010000172.1:610000-617998 GCA_019802505.1 Corydoras sp. C115 | reverse complement strand
AAGCTCCCCCCCTCCCCGAGAACGATCCCCCCCCCCCCCCCCCCCGGCGCCTCGGATCAGGTGTTTGACCGCCGGGGCCGGGTGGCGCTCCGTCTCCCTCCGCCGGGCCGAGGACGGCCCCGTGTGGAAGGACGGGGTCAGGTTTCCGGATCACGGCTCCGGAAACGTCCGGGGGCTGGGTGTGTGTGTGTGTGTGTGTGTGTGTGTGTGGTGTTGGGGGGGGGTGTCGGGGACAAGCGAGTGTTTTGCGATGCGCCTCCGGGCCGCGGGCGGAACGCCGTCCACGCCGGGGTCTGAATCCACTTGCCCTTTCTGATGGAGGGGTCAGCGAGAATCGATGTGGCTCACGGAACGCCTCCCACCTGACGGACGTGTGTGTGTGTGTGTGTGTGTGTGTGTGAGTGTGTGTGAGTGTGTGTGTGTGTGTGAGTGGGGTGAGTGTGGTGAGTGGGGTGTGAGTGTGTGTGTGAGTCGTGTGTGTGGTGTGTGAGTGTGTGAGTGTGCGTGTATGTGTGTGTGCGTAGTGTGTGGTTGTGAGTGTGTGTGTTGTGATGGTGTGTGTATGGGTCCAATGTCAGTGACACGAATGGAATCACTGTCGTCACTGTGTGACGTGTGCTTGTTGTAATGATGTGGTGTGTGTTGTGTGTGTCGATTCTTGTGGGAGTGTGTGTGTGTTGTAGTGTGTGTAGTGTGTGTTGAACAACGAGGTCGGCTTTGTGGGGCGCATCGATCGCATTCATCAAACACGAATGGAATCACTGACTTCAGACGGCTTCGGGTCGTAATAGATTCGTGAGTCGATTCATCCCGTGTGACACATTTTTAGGAGTCGACTCTTTTGAACAAATCGCGGTCCGTTTCTCGAGAATGCTCGCACCTCAGTTCCGCTCAGACACTTCGGGCTGTAATAGATTCGTGAATCGATTCATCCCGTGTGACACATTTTTAGGAATCGACTCTTTTGAACAAATCGAGGTCCGTTTCTTGAGAACGCTCGCACCTCAGTTCCGCTCAGACGCTTCAGGTCGTAATAGATTCGTGAATCGATTCATCCCGTGTGACACATTTTCAGGAGTCGACTCTTTTGAACAAATCGCGGTCCGTTTTTGGAGAACACGTTCTCGCACCTAGGTTCGAATGCCAACTCAACGACTCTCACGAATCGATTCGGATGAGTCGGGATTAAATGACTCGGCTGCTCTATCCTCACAGTTCTAGGTGCTGAAGTGGGCGTGGCTTAAAAGTTTCTGACGTCCCTGTTTACCGGCGGTTTAAAAGATGCGGGGGTGGGTGGGGTGGGGTGCAGGGGGGGGGGGGGGAGGGTGGGGGGGGGGGGGGGGGGGATATGGGGGAGTTGGGGGGGGGGGGGGGGCACTGGGGCGGGTGCGGGGGGTAGAGGGGGGGGGGGGGGGGGGGGGGGGGGGGGGGGGGGGGGGGGTGGGGGGGTGGGGGGCGGGGGTAGGGTGGGGGCGATTTCAATGGAACGTTCCGACGACCCCGTCACCTTCATACACTGCGCATCGTTAATGGAGCGGGTTCTAATGCACTGTTCCACACATACACACACACACACACACACACACACACACATAAACACAAACACACACAAACACACACTTTCACCCGCGTAAAGAGAGCAGCGTCGCTAACGTTCTGTAAACAGAACCGAATCCATTTCACTTCATATGAAAGCTGTGTGTTTTTCTGAACGCCGTTCTCCGGTTCTGAGCAGCGGGTCCGGTTTTGTAACAGAACCGAGGAGCCGTTCTCCGGTTCTAAACAGCAGGTCTGGTTCTGAACGCTGTTCTCCGGTTCTGAACGCTGTTCTCTGGTTCTGAACAGCGGGTCCGGTTCCGTAACAGAACCGAGGAGCCGGGTTCCGTGTTCCTTCCACTCTGGATTTATTTACGGCACCCGCTCCCGGTTCCATTTTAAAGGTTGCCGACCTTTTCCTTTTAAAGAAGTGCAGAACTCGCTCCCTCTGCAGTAACTCAGGTCCCCGCCTCGTGGTTCCGATGCAGGTCGACCCGGTCCGAATAAATCAGATCATTAATGGATCGCATCGTAAAACATCCGGGAGCGGAGGGAGAGCGCGCCGGCGCCACGGCCCGGTCATTAGCGCCGCGCCGAGAACGCCGGCCACCCCGCCGGCCTGACCCGCCGGCCCGACCCGCCGGCCCGACCCGCCGGCCCGACCCGCTGCTCCTGGAAATCCGCTCGCCGCTGACAGACGGCCACGAGAACGAGACGGCCGCTTTAGAACACGGCCGAGCCATAATGAGGTCCCTCGACGTTCCGCACCCCGTCTCTGACCACGTCTCTCATCCTGGACTGACCCCGTCTCTGACCCCGGACTGACCCCATCTTTAACCTCGGACTGACCCCGTCTCTGACCACGTCTCCCCATCATCCTGGATGACTGACCCCTGACCCCCGTCTCTGACCCCGGACTGACCCCATCTTTAACCCCGGACTGACCCCGTCTCTGACCTCGGACTGACCCCATCTTTGACCCCGGACTGACCCCGTCTCTGACCTCGGACTGACCCTGGACTGACCCCGTCTCTGACCCCGTCTCTGACCCCGGATCAGGACCGTACTGGTTCTGGTAAAGTCGCTCACTGAAGAACGTCCACAAACAGCCGAGGAACGCGTTAGGACCTTCTGTCCTTCAGGTTCCTCACAGTCACGGACCCCGGGGACCGGATGCCGCCCTGGAGGTTCTGCTCCGGAACAAGGGTTCTAGATTGAATGATTGAATGATATAGAACCACACTGATGAATCTAGAACCGTGGGGGGGGGGGGGACAAAGGAGGAGCCGGGGTTCGAGGTGAAGATTTCACGGGGTTCCGCACGCCCACATCTCATCGCCATGGAAACCAACCAATCACAACGCATGAACTAATCACCAAGTGATGATGTCATCCATACTGCACCAATCACACGGCGAGCTCTGACATGAGAGAGACTGCACTGAGAGAGAGAGAGAGAGAGAGAGAGAGACACGGGTGAGAGAGACGGGCGAGAGAGAAAGAGAGGGACAGGCAAGAGAGAGAGAGATGGGTGAAAGTGAGAGAGACGGGTGAGAGTGAGAGAGTGAGAGAGAGAGAGATGGGAGAGAGAGACAGAGAGAGAGAGAGACGGGCGAGAGTGAGAGATGAGCAAGAGAAAGAGAGAGAGACGATAGCGAGAGAGTGAGAGAGATGAGGCAGAGAGAGAGAGAGAGGGCAAGAGAGAGTGAGAGAGAGATGGCGAGAGAGTGAGAGAGACGGGTGAGAGAGAGACGGACAAGAGTGAGAGAGTGAGAGAGAGAGATGGGCGAGAGAGACAGAGAGCGATGGGTGAGAGAGAGAGAGAGAGAGAGACAGAGAGAGACGGGCGAGAGTGAGAGATGAGCAAGAGAGAGAGACAGACAAGAGAGACAGAGTGAGATGGGTGAGAGTGAGAGAGACGGGTGAGACGGGGAGAGAGAGAAAGAGAAAGAGCAAGAAAGAGACGGGCGAGAGAGAGAGAGAGAGAGAGAGAGAGAGAAGAGAGAGAGAGAGAGAGAGTTTGTTTGCCCATGAGTGTCATCAGTAGTGAGTTGGTAAGACGTGATAGAAATCTTAAAGCGAAACACACACACACACCACACACACACACACACAGTACCTCACAGAACCTCACATGGAGCAGAACCTCACATGGAGTAGAACCTCACAGAACCTCACATGGAGCAGAACCTCACAGAACCTCACATGGAGCAGAACCTCACATAGAGCAGAACCTCACATGAAGCAGAACCTCACAGAACCTCACATAGAGCAGAACCTCACAGAACCTCACATGGAGCAGAACCTCACATGGAGCAGAACCTTACACGGAGCAGAACCTCACAGAACCTCACATGGAGCAGAACCTCACACGAAGCAGTGCAGCAACACTAACCTCCTCTACCGGCTCAGTGACCCACGGGAACATCGATGTGTTCACACAGTCTCCCTCCCAATTCGTCTCAGGAGACTTGGCAGTGGGTCAGCGTGCAGCCATGCGTTCTAAGCCGGGGGGGGGGGGGGGTCACTCTGAGGGGTTCTGGCAGGCCTCGCTGGCAGGCGGGCACCGACGTGGCAGTTCCGATTCGCGAGCCACTATAGACGCCACGTGAGCGCCCACACCACACCACCACACCACCATGACCACCACGTTCACCACGCCCACCACACCACACCACACCACCACACCACCATGACCACCACGTTCACCACGCCCACCACGCCACCACCACAGAACCCTGTTAAAATGGCCCTCAAAGGGCCGCCACCCAACAGCCACCACCATCCTTTGATCTCAGACAGCGTCATCAAACAAGTTTTTATAACGAGGAGCGTTAATTGTTTATTTAAATTAATTCATTAATTAATTCATTATCTTCCACTTTATCCTCTATTAGGGTTGTGGGGTGGGGTTCCCCAATGCCCATCCGGGGGAGAACGTCTCGGGCGCTGGGCAGATATACCCAGGACAGGGGGGCAATCTATCACTGGGGACACACTCACTCACACATACACACTCTATATGGGGCAATTTGGAGAACACAATTGACTTGATCCATGTTTTTGGACTGTGGGAGGAAACCGGAGAACCTGGAGGAAACCCACGCGGACACGGGGAGAACATGGAAACTCCACCCAGATGGGGATTCGAACCGGGAATCCCTAGTGCTGAGAGGAGAACATGCACACTTATTTAAATGAATTATTGAATGGATTTGTTGTACCCTGGTAAGCCCCCCCACCCGTCAGTCGGGGTTGGTTTCGCGTGACGAGCCGCCGAAAGTCGTGAGGACCAAACAGATGAAGGGGCTCCTCCGGATTACAACGATCCTTAACGATAACGAAGCGGCGGCGGCGCGCCCTCGTTCAGACGCCGATCCGCCGATCCGCTCTCTGTTCTCTCAGCGGGCGTCAGCACCGCAGGAAAATGACAAAAGAGGGCGTGGGCACGGCGGCGCGCCTCGCCGGGAGAACAGGCCCGCGCCCGCCCCCATTTTCGGCGGCGTCGACGTCAATTAGAGGAGACGGGGATCAGGACGGCGGAGGACGGCGGGAGCCAGACGTTCCGCTGGCGAAAAAAAGCTTTGATTCGCTTCTTTAAAGCGGTCGCCTAGCAACCCAACAAAACCTGGAGATGACTCGGCGGATCAAACGGGGGTCGGGCGGTTTAGAGCAGCATCAAACGGACTGCTCAGCGGACGCCAAGCGACGATCCGATTGGCCGAGGGGTGATGTCGCCGTGACGATCCAGCTGACCTCACACCCTCTGCATCACTCCGCTAAGTGGGGTCAGGGAGTCGGAAAGTCCCCAGATGAGCTGCTGGGCACGCTGTCCTATCCCGTCACAAACAAGCTGAAGGCTGACACTGAGGGCGTGGCCGGCGTGGGGGCGTGGCCTATGATGGGATCCGATTGGCTGAGGGGTGATGTTGCCGTGACGATCCAGCTGACCTCACACCCTCTCCATCACTCCGCTCAGTGGGGGTCAGGGAGTCGGAAAGTCCCCGGAAGAGCTGCTGGGCTGTCCTATCCCGTCACAAACAAGCTGAAGGCTGACACTGAGGGCGTGGCCCGCGCGGGGGCGTGGCCTATGATGGGATCCGATTGGCCGAGGGGTGATGTCGCCGTGACGATCCAGCTGACCTCACACCCTCTGCATCACTCCGCTAAGTGGGGGTCAGGGAGTCGGAAAGTCCCCGGATGAGCTGCTGGGCGGTCCTATCCCGTCACAAACAAGCTGAAGGCTGACACTGAGGGCGTGGTCGGCGTGGGGGCGTGGCCTAAGTTGGGATCCAATTGGCTGAGGGGTGAATGTCGCCGTGACGATCCAGCTGACCTCACACCCTCTGCATCACTCCGCTAAGTGGGGGTCAGGGAGCTGGAAAGTCCCCGGATGAGCTGCTGGGCACGCGGTCCTATCCCGTCACAAACAAGCTGAAGGCTGACACTGAGGGCGTGGCCGGCGTGGGGGCGTGGCCTATGATGGGATCCAATTGGCTGAGGGGTGATGTCGCCGTGACGATCCAGCTGACCTCACACCCTCTGCATCACTCCGCTAAGTGGGGGTCAGGGAGCCGGAAAGTCTCTGGATGAGCTGCTGGGCTGTCCTATCCCGTCACAAACAAGCTGAAGGCTGACACTGAGGGCGTGGCCGGTGTGGGGGCGTGGCCTATGATGGGATCGGATTGGCTGAGGGGTGATGTCACCGTGACGATCCAGCTGACCTCACACCCTCTGCATCACTCCGCTAAGTGGGGGTCAGGGAGTCGGAAAGTCTCTGGATGAGCTGCTGAGCTGTCCTATCCCGTCACGAACAAGCTGAAGGCTGACATTGAGGGCGTGGCTGGCGTTGGGGCGTGGCCTATGATGGGTTACCGGAAAACGTTCACGGAGAACGTTCACTAAGCACGGAGCCCTGGTTATACCCACGGCAGACGCATACCATCAGTCATGAAAATTACCAACCGCATGCCCAAACACACACACACACACACACACACACACACACACACACACACACACACACACACACGCACACCCCGGTTCCGCTCGCCCGCCCCCTGTAGTGGCGCAGATCCCATCTCGCCGCCGAACGACCCCCTCAATCTTGTAAGGGAACGGCGGGATCGCTGTTCCATGCATCACAGCGCCCGGAAAAAAAAGGAACGCCAAGCCCGACACGCAAATACCAACCTGCAGGAGACAATCCGTCTAACGAGCTCAGATGGGGGGGTGGGGTGGGGGTGGGGGGGGTAAGGGGGGCGTCCTGTGAATCCCAAAAAAAAAATTGCCTTTCGGCTTTTCTCGCAGAGCTGCAGGGGATATTATTTAAAAAAAATAAATGAAAAGAAGCGGGACGGCGTTCGGGTTCCGTGTGTGGATTATAAACGGGGGGCCGCGCGGATTTATGGGTCGAGAACGGGGGGAGGGGGGGTGGAGGGGGGGAGGGAGGGGGGGTAAAGAAGCCCTCTCAGTATTCAGAGTTCTTGAAAAAATAAAAATAATACAAAAACATAAAATGGGGAGAAGGCGGCGCGGTGGCTTAGTGGTTTGGCATGTTCTCCTCTCGGCGCTGGGGATTTCCCGCTTCGAATCCCAATCCGGGTGGAGTTCTCCATGTTCTCCCCGTGTCCGCGTGGGTTTCCTCCGGGTTCTCCGGCTTCCTCCCACAGTCCAAAAACATGGATCAAGGGCAATTGAATTCTCCAAATTGCCCCATATAGAGTGTGTGAGTGAGTGTGTGTCTAGTGATAGATTGCCCCCCTGTCCTGGGTGTATCTGCCCAGCGCCCAAAACGTTCTCCCTTGGATGGGCATGGGGAACCCCCCCCCCCCCCCCCCACGACCCTAATAGAGTGTAAAGCTGAAGATGATTGATGGATGTTCTAAAGCATCACTGCTGCAGAGAGAACATTCACAGTGGAACTCTGACATCAGAACGTACTGGTTCGGCCCGAAAGCCAAACGTTCTGCAGTCAGATCATCAATCAATGCGGAACCGGAAGCGCGGCGGCGGCGTCCTCGCAGACGAGGCGCTGATCGAATCATCTGCGCCTCGCCATTCAGTCAACGTTCCTCTGAAGAATTCCGAGGAACCGGAGCCGTCATCTAACGAGAGCTCCTCACTTTCAAGAGGACGCCGGTTCTTGCGTGCGGTTGCCTCACCGGAGGGTTCGGTGTGCACAAAACGCTGTCACGCTGTTGGTTCTCCAGCAGGTTCAGGATCAGGTTCAGACTCAGGTTCAGGTTCAGGTTCAGGTTCTCCACCGGGGGTTTTCATATGAAGAGGAGGTTTTGTTTAGTTTTTTTAGGTTTTGTTTTTGTTTAGGGACCCCGGGGTGCTGTTGGTTCTCCAGCAGGTTCCGGTTCAGGCTCAGGGTCAGGCTCAGGTTCCGGTTCCGGTTCAGGTTCTTCATATGAAGAGGAGGTTTTGTTTAGTTTTTTTAGGTTTTGTTTTTGTTTA
>JAFMOC010000172.1:580000-600000 GCA_019802505.1 Corydoras sp. C115 | reverse complement strand
CACAGTGACATCAGCTCTGAAGAAGCACTGAATCAGTACCCTACATGATGAAAATATCACAGGTGATGCTGGAGCCTATCCCAGCACTCATAGGATGGGACCAGACACACAAACAGAGTTGCATCGGGATCACGATCATGCCCGATCTCCACGCAGATGAGACCGACTCAGGAATCAAACCCAGGATGTTTTGCTAGTACAGGTGAGGTGATACTTGTGAGGTAATAATTGTGAGGTAAGACAGGTGAGGTGATACTTGTGAGGTGAAACTTGTAAGGTAATAACTGTGAGTTAATACTTGTGAGGTTAAACTTGTGAGGTAATAATTGTGAGTTAATACTTGTGGGATAATAATTGTGAGGTGATACTTGTGAGGTGATAATTGTGAGGTAATATTGGTGAAGTGATATTTGTGAGGTAATAATTGCGAGGTAATAATTGTGAGGTGATACTTGTGAGGTGATACTTGTGAGGTAATAATTGTGAGGTGATAATTGTGAGGTTATACTTTTGAGGTAATATTTGAAAAGTGATATGTGTGAGGTAATAATTGTGAGGTGATACTTGTGAGGTAATAATTGTGAGGTAATATTGGTGAAGTGATATTTCTGAGGTAATATTTGTGAGGTAATACTTGAGAGGTGATATTTGTGAGGTGATACTTGTGAGGTAATATTTGTGAGGTGATACTTGTGAGGTGATACTTGTGAAGTAATTATTTGTGAGGTAATATTTGTGAGGTGATAATTGTGAGGTGATATTTGTGAGGTAATATTTGTGAGGTGATATTTGTGAGGTGATATTTGTGAGGTAATATTTGTGAGGTAATATTTGTGAGGTGACACTTGTGAAGTAATATTTGTGAGGTGATATTTGTGAGGTTATACTTGTGAGGTGATATTTGTAAGGTGATACTTGTGAGGTAATATTTGTGAGGTGACACTTGTGAAGTAATATTTGTGAGGTGATACTTGTGAGGTAATATTTGTGAGGTAATATTTGTGAGGTGACACTTGTGAAGTAATATTTGTGAGGTGATATTTGTGAGGTTATACTTGTGAGGTGATATTTGTAAGGTGATATTTGTAAGGTGATACTTGTGAGGTAATATTTGTGAGGTGACACTTGTGAAGTAATATTTGTGAGGTGATATTTGTGAGGTGATATTTGTGAGGTGATACTTGTGAGGTGATATTTGTGAGGTACAACGCGGACAGACGGCAGAGTGTGAGGCTGTGAGCGTGATGGATGTTTGCTTTTTTTTATCTCCTCACTCCGTTTGCGCGTTCTCAACTCGTCCAACGAGAACAGGATCCCCGCTGAGCCTGTCAGGTTCTCTCCTCAGGATGGAGGAGAACCCGATCCGTTCCTGTCACTCTGTATTTGCTCAGTTAGAACTCTTCGGCACTTAAATGATCACCTCCACTGAACTCCCTCACACCTCGAATCCTTAGAACTTCAGAATTAAACCATAACTGGGGCACCTGTGTTAATGTACCAGAGCATCTCCCACCTATCCCGTCACTTCAATAAGCTCATCCCTCACCTTCTCTATCCTCCTCCTCCTCCTGCAGTTCCTGGATCAGTTCCTGTCCTTCTGACGGTTCCTGATGATCTGCTGAGCGCTGTTGTCTAATTGGTGAGTCACGACGGCTTCTGTAATCACAGCTAACTAAAGGTTAATTATCACCAAAATTATGCCTCGTCAGCATCGACTCGTTAATGAGACGCGCAGGTACAAAGTGCATCATCCACTGATCCGTCATCCATTATACCGAGTCTGAATCCCCTTTGAGTAATTAGCATGTTCTCCTTTTGTCTACACCGGTTTTCACAGCCGTGTGAGTCTGACAAACTGAACGCGACAGCGTCGGACCGTCTGCCCAGCACCGCGATACTGATAGTTAGTGAACTGACCACTAGGATAAGCCCCCGGCAATGTCCACTGGGATAGGCCCCAGCACAGGCTCTGAAGCGTCTTGTCTAAATGACTCCCAAATACAAGTCGGGATTAACGTCTGGTTTAAGCTCGAGTTTAACCTCCTGAGATTAACTAATCCACTGTAACTAATCCACTCAGAGGGGTGCGCCGTGGAGACGCCATTACAAGCAAATTGGGGTCAAGGACAGCGCTCAGGGGCCCACCGGGGGCCGCTTAACTCCAACCTCCCGGGTCAACGGTCCGGCGCATTAACCAATGAGCCGCCACTAATGACCCACTACACGGACTGAATCATTAGAACACCGACTTATTACCCCTTACACACTCGTGAAGATGGATGTGAGGACCTGGCACACGATCGATGTTCTAGTTCATACCAAACCCTGGGACCAAGGTTCTCATGCCATTACAGACCTGCACTAGAACAGAAAACGGCCTGCCCCAAACTGTTCTGACCCTCTGACATGATTCACAGATGAATCGTTTTAAAGTGAATCAGGTGATCCGAACCACCTCTGTGGACCGCTGGGTAAGTGTCTCTAATAAAACGGCCGGCGAGGGTATGATACCATATGAACAAAGACGCTGACTCCGTAGGGCCCTAGATATCTTGAAGGAGTGCACTACCTAGGGAACGAGGTTTGAGTAGTGATTATAATTTTAATTTTAATTACATCACGTGAAATAAAGGAAGTGAAAAATGATCAACAATCAGGCTGAGTAACGAGGGCACGGGCGCACACACTCACACACACACACACACACACACACACACACACACACACACACACACACACACACACACACACATCTGGCCGGCCGATTCATCAATCTCTTCTTCATAAACGTCTTTTCATTCGAACACAAAGAACAACAATTAATCACGTCTTTAACGAGCAGCGCTGCGTGTTCATCATCCCGTTTCATATTCAGACATTTGGACCTCATCCGCGCGCCGCCGCGTCTCGGCTCGCTCTCCTGAATGCGGATGTGAAAGGTTAAATGGTGACTTCGGAAATGTGCCAGCAATTGGTATGTTCTCCCGCTACTCCAATCACAACCTACATGTGGGTTTCAGCATGATGTCACCGTGTTCTAACAAACAAGCACCTTGGTATAGTTCTTAGAAGATGGAGGTGGTTAAGGTGGAGGTGGTCGATGTGGTAGTGGTGGTGGTAGTTGAGGTGGTGGTGGTTGAATTGGTTGAGGTGGATTTGGTGGAGGTGTAAGTGGTGGTGGTGGTTGAGATGGTGAAAGTGGTGGAGGTGGTGGTGGTTGAATTGGTTGAGGTGGACTTGGAGGTGGTTGAGGTAGTGGTAGTTGAGGTGGAGTTGGTGGTGGTGTAAGTGGTGGTGGTGGTTGAGATGGTGAAAATTGGTGGAGGTGGTGGTGGTTGAATTGGTTGAGGTGGACTTGGTGGTGGTGTAATGGTGGATGGAGGTTCTGTTGTTGGTGGTGGTGTAATGGTGGATGGAGGTTCTGTTGTTGGTGGTGGAGGTGGTGTAATGGTGGATGGAGGTTCTGTTGGTGGTGGAGGTGGTGTAATGGTGGAGGTGGTGTAATGGTGGATGGAGGTTCTGTTGGTGGTGGTGGTGTAATGGTGGATGGAGGTTCTGTTGTTGGTGGTGGAGGTGGTGTAATGGTGGATGGAGGTTCTGTTGGTGGTGGAGGTGGTGTAATGGTGGAGGTGGTGTAATGGTGGATGGAGGTTCTGTTGGTGGTGGTGGTGGAGGTGGTGTAATAGTGGATGGAGGTTCTGTTGGTGGTGGTGGTGTAATGGTGGATGGAGGTTCTGTTGTTGGTGGTGGAGGTGGTGTAATGGTGGATGGAGGTTCTGTTGGAGGTGGTGGAGTTGGTGTAATGGTGGATGGAGGTTCTGTTGCTCGGTGCTGTGATCTGATCAGATGTAATAATGCGCCTCTCAGATGGAGGTTTGGTTCCTGGCTCCTCTGAGGAGTGCAGATGGTGCTGTTGACTCATTAGGAGGCGCCGGCCGCTCCGGTCCTTTGATGTCCAAATTTGCGGCTCCGTCCCCGTTGTCCTGGAGTTTAAATTTAACGAGATGTGAGTTCTGCCGACGTTCCAAAAAAAACCCCAGCGCGGACACCAATCAGTACTCCCGACAGGGACAAACGCATCGGGACCTCGATCATGACCACGGCTTTGTAATTTGGACCCGGACGTGTCCGCGTCCTGAATCCAGTGTCCCCACCCCGACGGAACCTTCGACGAATCGACGACATCAGGACTCCACCTCGTTCCGTGTGGAGACCGTCGTCTGGCTCCTGCACCATCACCCCCCCCCCACCACAGCGGTCCCACCGGAGTGGACTTGCATATTAGATCAAAGCGTTTTGGGTTCTAGAGCCGGGAAGTGATGAAGATGCAACTCAATAAAGAACCGAACGCCGTTATGAGCCGAGGCCGGGCCTCTCACCGGGGACAGGCGCTGCTTTGTATCCCAACATGACGGTGACTGCAGAGGACATGAGACTCAAGGTGAATACTGATCAGGTTCTGGTTCCACCGCAGAACACGGGTGGAGAACTATATGCACAGAGAGCTGTATGGACTGAAACAGGGCAATGTATCTAATAAAGTGGCCGGCGAGTGTGTACCTTTAATAGGTGCATCCATCATTGGCAGGGGGGTGATTCCCTGGGTTCCCCATGCCCCTCCAGGGGAGAAAATTTCGGGTGCTGGGCAGATACACCCAGGACAGGCCGCTAATCCATCGCTGGGCTGACTTACCCACAGGGACACTATATAGGGGCAATTTAGAGCAGCCAATTCACCTTGAATACATGTTTTCGAACGATGGAAGGAAACAGGAGAACCAGAAGGGAACCCACCCGGACAATATTTTTTCCCTAAAGAAATAGTTTGTCTGAGGGCGGGACGATGGATTAGCATGTTCTCCTCTCAGTGTTGTGGATTCAGGTTCAAATCCCAGTCTGGGTGGAGTTTGCATGTTCTCCCCGTGTCCGTGTGGGTTTCCTCCGGATTCTCCGGTTTCCTCCCACAGTCCTAAAAACATGGATTCAAGGTCAATTGAATGCTCCAAATTGCCCCATATAGAGTGCGTTAGTGTGTAGTGTATACAGTGATAGACTGGCGCCCTCTTCTGAGTGTATCTGCCCAGCGCCTGAAACGTACTCCCTTGGATGGGCATGGAGAACCCTCCCCACGACCCTAGTAGAGGATCAAGTGGAGGATGATGGATGGATAGTTAGTTGGAGAGGCAGGAGGCAAGGGGTGGAACCTTTGGTCACAGTTTTCGGCGATCGGGTACCGTTCAGGTTCCGTTAACGGTTCCGCCTGATGCTCTGTGGAACCTGAACCATGTAGAATGAAAGCAGCTGATGGAGAGTATAAATCTGACGTATCCATAGCAACAGGTTCTCCTTCCCCTTTGTCTCCTTTGTCCTTCGTCGTGACGACGGTAGAACGTCCCATCGAGAGCAACTTTTATTTTATTTATTAATTTTTACACTTTTTTTTCCCCACCGGGTTTGCCGTGTTCTTCACTCTGGGTTCCACACCGCTGCCCCATTTCTGGTTCTCCCCCAAGAGCCGGCCGCATCTCTACCCATCTGCCGAACCCAGTGTTCCATAGTCACGCCCCCTCTGAGTGGCCAGTCTGGACGAGGGCTCCCCCTAGTGTCTCGTCACGGCTGTTCGGTACGATAAAAATAGAACCCGTTGTCCGAGGCTCCTCCAGTTCTCATTCCGCTCGAGAGGCCCCCCACCAGCTGCTGGTTCATGTCCGGTTCCACCCCGCCGTCCTGCCGCTGGACGCCCGCCTGATCAGTATGCGCCCTGCCGCTTCAGCCGCGAGGGGACGAGTCACGCCGCCGTCTCCTGGCACCCAATCCGCCGAGTCCGGCTTCTTCTTAGAACCATAACTATTTCATTATCCCGGCACTTTCCTCTGATTCGGTTCTCTTAAAGGTTCGGCGAGGGTCTGTATTATGGATGAGGCTCTCAGCATGCGACTGGGGAGTCGCCGTCGCCCCGTCGACCCCCTTTAAAGGTGAATGCGCGCTCCGGATACACGGCGTCCTCATGCCACCATGTGGGATCGGAGCGGAGGGAACTTTGTCAGGGTTCTTTACACTGGAACCTCAGACGGTTCGTCGTGTTACGGTTAATGAAGACCGTCCAACGGCGGGGTGGCTAACCAGGCGCTTAAACGAGACGCAGAACCCTCCGACGTGTGTGTTCTGCGCTCCTTTGGCCGGGCGGAACTCGCGGTTTTCCAGGCCGACGCCCGCTTTCATCCGCGTAAATAACCCGAAGGCCGACTGATGAGCATGATGTAAACACGGGAAAGGAGACTCGGGCGGCGGCGGCGCTCGCTCACTCACTCACTCGCTCGCTCGCGCACTTCAAACTCGCCCTTAAACTCCGCGCACTGCAGATCACACGCACGAGGTTTGAATCTTACGAACATTATTGGGAAAAACCAGCGGAGAACCGGCATCCTGAAGGTCCTGAACGCCGCTGTCCCGATACTCTCGCCCTCGTTCTGTTGATGAGCGACGGCCGGCGTGCCCAATACCACGACCTCTGCTCTCTCTCTATTCCCTAAAACCGGTGCGAGGCCACGCCCCCGTCTCATTTAAATATCCATTACATTCAATCTGCTTAGAAATGTGGGCGGGTCAATGTGATTGACTGGCGCATTGTTACCATGACCACCACCAATCATTATAATCCATCCATTATATTCCACTTTATCATCTACTAGGGTGGTGGGGGGGGGGGGGGGGGGTTCTTGCCCATCCAGGGGGGAACGTTTCGGGCATGGGGCAGATACACCCAGGACAGGACACCAATCCATCACACACTCACTCACACAGACACACTCTATATGGGGCAATTTGGAGAAGTCAATTGACCTTGAATCCATGTTTATGGACTGTGGGAGGACACCGGAGAACCCGGAGGAAACCCACGGGGACAACATGTGAACCCCTGTTATTATTATTAGTAGTAGTAATACTAGTGTTATTACTACTTCCCAGCATGCCTTGCAGTCGGGTTCTACGTGTTCTAAGTGTCGTTTCTGTGCACATGGCAACCCGACGCTGACTCTCTTTGCTGATTATGCGTAAACAGTTCAAACATTAAAACTTCAAAATAAAAGACGTTCCGTCCACCGGAACGTCATCTCGGGTCAGGAGAGCTCTGCTGAGCTGCAGGTTCTACAAGGTTCTACACCACAGCGTATCGTTAGCGCGGGTTCGGTTCCCGTCCTCACAGGCCGTGGATCACGGCGCTCACAGTGAGCGTCTTAATTTATGGACAACAATAAACCTCGGCGTGAAGCGCGGCGTCCAGCGTTCACCACGGAGAACAAACCTCGGTACCGCCGGCACTTAATCTCCACCCTCCCCCCCCGCCCCCACGCTCTGATTTATCCCACCGGGTTCCGTGATGGAGTATGATCTGAGTATTTTATGGCGGCGCACGGTGTTACAGACGCGGCAGGAAGCGGGAAGCGGATACGCAATCGAAATCGGAGTCCCAATTACCGGTTCACAGGACGAAGCCGGACCGGATGAGTGAGCGAGGTTCCCATCTGCACCACCTTCTGAGGACGGAGGAACCCTGCCAGGTTCACTGACACTGTGAGGCTTCCACCGAGAAGGACGCTGAGAGAGGACGCCGTCTGGTTCCTATCCCTATACCAGTTAGTGGGTAGTAACATACCGGTTTGTGGGTAGTAGTTTCACTGGTTAGTGGGTAGTCCTATACCGGTTAGTGGGTAGTAATGTACCGGTCAGTGGGTAGTCCTATACCGGTTAGTGGGTAGTAATGCACCAGTTAGTGGGTAGTAGTTTCACTGGTTAGTGGGTACTCTTATACCGGTTACTGGGTGGTACCAGTTAATGGGTACTTTACCGGTTAGTGGGTAGTAGTTTTACTAGTAAGTGTAGTAGATATAGATATAGGTAGTAATGTACTGGTTAGTGGGTAGTAATGTACCAGTTATTGGCTAGTAGTTTCACTGGTTAGTGGGTAGTAATGTACCAGTTAGTAGGTAGTAATATACCTTTTAATGGGTACTTTACTGGATCGTGGGTAGTCTTTTACCAGTTAGTGGGTAGTAATATACCAATTAATGGTACTTTACCGATTAGTGGGTAGTAATTTACTGGATAGTGGGTAGTAATGTACTGGTTAGTAGGTAGTGTTATACCAGTTAGTGGGTAGTAATTTCTCTGGTTAGTGGGTAGTAACTTACCAGATAGTGGGTAGTCTTATACCAGTTAGTGGGTAGTAATTTCTCTGGTTAGTGGGTATTAATGTACTGGGTAGTGGGTTAGTGGGTAGTATGTCACTGGTTAGTAGGTGTGTGGACGGAAGCCGTGGTTGATGGAACGCTGATCTGTGATCTGAATGGTATTCAGGACTTTGTGAAGCGTTCTAAACTGAAGGCATCACACATTATTAAAACGTTCGGGGAGTTTGAGCCGCTGCTGCCTTCCGTCTGAAACGGAGGTTCCGTGTGTTTGTAGCTCCTCTGTGGGGACGCGTCCTCGCGCCCATGAATTATACAGAATATTTATACCACCCAACCACGTGGTTCCCACCTATCCCGTCCACCTTCACACCTTCATCTCTGAGGCTCCAGGTTCGACCTCGAGTTCTCCACCGTCCTCACGGGGTCATGTCCTCAGGGTCATTTAAAAACGTCCATCATATCCCTGTCCTGCCCCTGGGGGGCAGCTTAAATTAGAGCAGGGAGCGGGTCCGTCTGGGAGCGGGCCCCTGCGATCATTACTGTAAGCTCGTACAGCGTTCTGGAGGCTGGTTCTGTATCGGGGGGGGGGGGGGGGGGGGGGTGTTGCGCTCTGATGCAGTGTGAATGATAAAGATGTTGGAGGCGGGGCGGCGGCGGGGGGGGGGGGGGGGGGTGTACATTATCATTTAAATGAATAGATCCGGTATTTGCTCGCTGACACCGGTTCCACTCTTTTATCTAAACAGTGCAGGATGTTTGTACGCGCCGCGCTGCGCAACCCTCGCACCGTAACCACGGCGACACAATAACACAATAACATAATGACATAATGACTGTTTACTGTGATACGCCACCGACGCCGCCGCCGGCGACACACACACTGCTGCGACACACACACACACACACACACACACTGCTGCGACACACACACACTGCTGTGGCACACACACACACTGCTACGACACACACACTGCTGTGACACACACACACACACACACACACACACACTGCTGTTATCAGATCTGAGAGAGCGCCATCAGTCTGTTTAAATCAACAGAGAGGGAGAACATACCAACAACAAGGGTCAGATTTCAGAGAGAGTTAGTTTATTCACTAAGATCTACATTTTCATACACACATAAAACACACACAAACACCCTACACACACACACCCTGTACACACACACACACACACACACACAAACATTCACACACACTTAAATACACAAATCATGTACAAACACACACACACACAAATCATGTGTATACACACAGACACAAATCATGTGTACACACACACACACACACACAACAAATCATGTTCACACACACAAATCATGTACACACACACACACACACAAATCATGTTCACACACACACACAAACACAAATCATGTACACACACACACACAAACACAAATCATGTGTACACACACACACACACACACACACACAAATCATGTTCACACACACAAATCATGTACACACACACACACACACACAAATCATGTTCACACACACAAATCATGTACACACACACACAAACACACAAACACAAATCATGTACACACACACACACAAACACAAATCATGTACACACACACACACACTCAAATCATGTACACACACACACACACACACACACACACACACTCAAATCATGCACACACACACACATTAATCATTTACACACACAGTGTAGAAAAAACATGAATGTCTGCATACTCTGCCCCCCCCCCCACACACACACACCCAACTCCCCACACACCAAAAAAAGTCTCTTTCACGTGAAGCTGGAGGCTCGTTAATCTGTTCTGATGTTTAATTAACGAATCAGTAAAATTAAAGGAGCCGCTTTTTAAATCAGGCTCGTAAATCTGAAGCCGTCTCTCAGATTTAAAGACGGATTAAAAGAACTTTAAAAAGATTTCAGGACTTAATGACTAATTTATAGAGCAGCACCTGGACATCAATACAGCCTGCACCGCACACACACTCTCACACACACACACACTCACACTCACACTCACACACACACACACACACAGAGTTCACAGAGATGGTTAATTAATGTACAAGTTAAATTAAGGGCGGGGCTTGTTAGGTCGGGGTGGTAAATCTGCAGCTCTTTGGGGTTCGAGGCGAGGTTGAGGACGTGGGGAGGACATTACGAGGCAGGACCGGGACGTTAACGCAGTCCGGACTCCACGGTGGGGACAGACTTCTTTTTAGAACACATGTTCTCTGATGATCAGCCCCGTGGACGGAGCGGGTGTCATTAGGGTGGTGGATGACGCTCAGTACTGCGGTGATGCTGACATGGTGGTGGTGCGGGTGTGTTGTGCAGGTGGAGTCCAAACCCTGCGTCCACCCACTGCACCCTCCATTACACCCCTCCACCTCACTGCTCCACCCTGTGGATGTGGAATCAGAGACAGTCCAACCTCGGCGCCTGACCTCAGTGATGGTCTCCTGGATGCCGTCCCTGGTTCCGTCCGGACCCGTTTAAGGTCCGTGTTCTCCGGGTTCTGACGGAACCCGGGCCGTTCTGAATTCCCCACACGCAGCTCCACTCGAGCAGATGCTCAGGCAGATGGGAAACGTTCCACACACCGCACACACACTTATTCTTCCTCTAAATTGGCACCGGATAAATGTTCGGCGACTCACGTGATGAGGATTTCACGCCGAACAGAGCGTTCCACCGGCGCGGGGAAAAAAAAACTCACCGGGTTCGAGTTCATATCGCGAGGTACGGACAGATGGAACGAGATGCGTCTCCAACGTAAACGTTCTGTTAGAATTAAAGGCTCGGCTTTGGGATTGGGAGGTATGAAGGGGGAGGGGGGCAGGTGAGGATGGGTGGGTTGGTGGATATATACTTGGTTGGTTGGAGAGCAGGGTCATGGGTTGGTCAGTAGGCAGGTGGACACTGGTTGGACACAGGTGGCAGCAGAGCGCAGTAACCCCCACTGTCTCCCGCTGAAAGGAAGATTGGGCAGTGGAGGTGGGGTCTGGGCACTTGGGCATTGGTTGTAGGTCAAGGAGTCTCACCCTCATCTTCCTTGGAGCCCTCCTTAAGCAAGTGGCATGCTGTAAGACAGTACGTCTCACCCTTGCCCCCTTCTGGCTTCCCAGCTCTGACCCTGTAGGAGGCGTCCGGGGAGGATGGGGTCTCCCCGGAATGACTGATGATGGCAGCATTAGGACCGGATCAGTAGGTCCTTCTTTTGTTGCCATTCGGTTTTGTAGGGTCCATGTCCGTTCTCGTAGGGGTACGGGTTCTCCGAGGTGAACACCGCTGTAACGCTGTAACGTGCTGCGCAGGCCGTGGGCATAAACAGGGCTCTGTGAACGTTCTCTGGTTTTCTGGTAACCCATCATAGACCACGCCCCCACGCCGGCCACGCCCTCAGTGTCAGCCTTCAGCTTGTTCGTGACGGGATAGGACAGCTCAGCAGCTCATCCGGGGACGAGGGTGAGGCGAGGGTGTGAGGTCACCTGGATCGTCACGGCGACATCACCCCTCGGCCAATCAGATCCTATCATAGGCAGTAATCCTCGCTGTCTCCCGCTGAAAGGAGGATTGGGCAGTGGTGGTGGGGGACTGGGCACTTGGGCATTGGTTGTAGGTCAAGGAGTCTCCCCCTCGTCTTCCTTGGAGCCCTCCTTAAGCAAGTGACATGCAGTAAGGCAGTACGTCTCACCCTTGCCCCCAACTGGCTTCGCAGCTCTGACCCTGTAGGAGGCGCTCTTTTGGAGAGTCTGGAGAGGACGGGGTGACGGCAGCATTAGGACCGGATCAGTAGGTCCTCCTTTTGTTGCCATTCGGTTTCGTAGGGTCCATGTCCATTCTCGTAGGGGTGCGGGTTCTCCGAGGTAAGAGTGATTTATAATGTATCCTACGGTTCCGCTTGGTTCTCTCCCCGCGAAACCTTCAAACTCCCCGGGACGTCCAAATCCCGTGGTCAATAATCAGGAGGTGGATGGGTTAAAGGGAAGTAATTAAGGACATCCCTTGCGCTCTTCTGTCCTCCCCTGTCCCTTGCTACCCCACTCCCTCCCTCCGTCCATACTTCCATCCCTAGTTACCTCCATCCCTCTCGTCCTCGCTCGCTCCCATGTCCCTCCCTTGCTCTCTCCATCCATCACTTCCTCCCTCGCTCCCGTGTCCCTTGTACCCTTCTGTCCTTCCGTGTCCCTTGCTACCCCACTCCCTTCCGCCCTTCGTCCGTCCATACTACCCTCCCTTAGTACCCCCATCAATCTCTTCCACGCATGTCCCTCACTCCCTCAATCCATTACTTCCTTCCTCACTCCCGTGTCCCTTGCTCCCTTCTTACCACGCTCCATCCCTCCATCCATACTTCCCTTCCTCGCTACCTCCATCCCTCTCGTCCTCGCTCGCTCCCTCGCTCCCTCCTGTGTCCCTCGCTCCCTCCTGTGTCCCTCGCTTCCTCAAGCTTCTACAGAGCAGCGCAAGCAGCTCCAAGAACCAACAGCCAGAAGTCATTTGTTTTTTGTCTTTTTTTGGATAATTTACAGAATAAAATACAGGAGCCAAAAGAACCCGTTAGAACGAGAAAATAAAAAGCTCCTGTTCTCCCATCCCACTCTCACTCAGGGGGGCATCAAGGAGCTCCATCAGCGAAACCATAGCAACCTGCAGTAAGCTCCCCGGCGGTTGACCAGCAACCGTCCAGGCAAAACCCGGGCGCCACTTTGTGAAGCGGCATGAGAAAGTGTTCCAGAGAGAACCATTAGTTACTCTTAAGAACCCGAGAAGTTTATACACCTGGGACAACAAGATGGAGGACCCCAGGATGCAGAATTTATTTGTGTTCTGCAAATACAGAGGCAGAGGCTTCCCTGCAATCTCTTGTGCAGTGATTGGTGGAAGCAGAAAGGGATGGGACTGTGTGGGTTGTCATGTGACCTGTGGTGTGTTTGAGGTCAGGGGGGTGAGGGTGCACAGAGCTGCCACCTGCCCGTCCGCTGGCAACGGAGTGCTGTGAGTCCCCCCCCCCGTCTCCTGCTCAGAGGAAGAACGAACGGCGGTCAGCGGGACCCGATGTCTTGCGGCAGCCGAAGGTCATCAGCCGGTTGCCCGTGCTCACCGTGGCCTTGGCGCACCCGGCCTTGGGTGGTGCAGTGGCCTGGGTGTTCTGTTGGCAGCAGAGTGCAGTAACCCCCACTGTCTTCCACTGAAAGGCACTTGGGCAGCGTGCAGCAAGACGCCAAATATTGTGGCAGCCGAAGGAGTCTCCCCCTCGTCTTCCTTGGTGGCCCCCCTAAGCGAGTGGCATGACGTAAGACATAAGTCAGTACATCTCACCTTTGCCCCCTGCTGGCTTCAGAACAGCAGCTCTGACCCTGTAGGAGGCACTCTTTTGGAGCGTCTGTGGAAGATGGGGTCTCCCCGGAACGACTGGTGACGGCAGCATCAGGACCGGATCAAGTAGGCCCTCCTTTTGTTGCCATTCCGTTTCGTAGGGTCCATGTCCGTGGTGAACACCGCAGTAAGAGGGATTGATTAAGTATCCGACGGTTCCACTTGGTTCTCTCCCCGTGAAACCTTGAAACTACCCGGGACGTCCAAGTCCCGCGGTCATTAATCGGCGTTCCGTCTGGGATTGGAGCTCAGCATCTTTTCAGAGCCGAATCACATCTTTAGATCCGCCGCGTTCTCCAAAACAGCTCAAGGCCTAACAGCGGAACCATTTCATTTCATCCTCCCTCACACCTCCACCCCCCCCCCACCCTCCACCCGCTCTCCTGTGGGTGTTGTACGCTCAGCAGATGAGCCGCCGTTGGCTCCGCGACGCCCCCGTTTCCAGCGGCCCGCGGGTTCCGTGCCAGCGCCGCGTCTCCGGACGTTTAAACCAACAGATGTGCTTTATACGAGCCGGGCCAGCCGGCGCTCGTTCCGGGTGACGGGCCGCAAATTCAGGGCTGGGTCCTTTAATGCAAAACCGTTCTGCGAAACGTTCCGGGGAGCCTCGGGGGTAATCTGGGGGAGTGCGAGATCGGAGGGGGCGGCCATTTACGACGACGGCGGCGGTCTGGGACCCGATATGTATGTGTGTGTGTGTGTGGGGGGGGGGAAGGGTATCAAGCGGACCATTAGGTTTTTGGCAACCTGGGACCTGAGTGGATGGATTCAGAGGCGGAGGAACGTAGGGGCCGGTCCGGAGGGATGCGGTTTGGGCCCCGGGGGTAACTTTCGGGGTCCAATCCGTTCGGCTAGGACGATGATGGAGGAGGATTTTCATTCTGACTGACTTCCCTCCAATGATAACCACGCCCCTTTTTCTAATCCTAAAACTCCACCCCTTGATGTCCAGGTGGGGGCGGCTGTTGCCGTGTTTCCCTGAAAGGACAGTGTCTGTAACGCGGTCTGTGATTGGTCGGCGGGTCGCTGTATGGCGTCAAGCTCCTAAAGCCTCCTCCTCCCGCGAGCCAGTGTTGGACGTCTGTCCACGTTCTCCGTTTGGCTGGAGAACGTGGACTCCATGTGGCTAGTGACATAACCCCACCGCTGCCAAGTGTGTGTGTGTGTGTGTGTGTGTGTGTGTGTGTGAGTGTGTGACCTTTATAACAAGAGCTAACAGCTGTTTATTCACAGAATTACAATTATTATTTCCAGGGTGGTGGCGTGGGCGGGGCTGCGTCCTCCCTGGGGGGGGGGTTCTTTCCCTGGGGAGGGTGGGGCTTCTCGTGGGGGTGGTCCAGGTTTCTCCCACAGACAAATGTCTCCTCGGTCTGAATGTGTCTATCCTGGTGTCCTGTCCAGGTTGTCAGCATGCATTTCACCCGATGCGTGACGGGATAGGCCCTAGGAGACAGCATAGTCCGAACTCAAGGTTCTGAAATGGTAATCATTCGTTTGGCGGTGCAACGGGCAGCAGCCGGACCTCACGGCGGAGGGGGGGGGTTGCAGGTTCGAGTCCTCCCATCCGCTCGCAGTGCGCCCCCTTGTGGATATAAAGTCAGACCCTCCATCTTTTATCTGTCCATGGGTTCCGCGTCGTCTCGGCAGCGGAACGTCGCGGGAGGCTGACAGTGAGGCTGATAAATGTCCCTCTGATTCGACTCGGCAGCCGGGCGAGTCGGGACGAGCGACCGCGGAGTGATCCCTCAACGCAGAACGCAGAACATTTAGAGTGGAAGAACACGCATGCACGTGTATACACACACACACACACACACACACACACACACACACACACACACACACAAATACACACTTGGGAGTGGAGGACTTGCTGTAGTGTCTCTCGTTTGTCCTCGCCAAAAATTCATTCTGTTCATCCTCTCTGCAGGAATCTCTCTCTCTCTGTCTCTCGCCCGTCTCTCTCTTTTCTCTCTCAGTCTCTCACTGTCTCTCTCTGTCTCTCGCCCGTCTCTTTTTTTTTTCTCTTTTCTCTCTCAGTCTCTCGCCCGTCTCTCTCTTTTTTTTCCTCTTTTCTCTCACTGTCTCTCTCTGTCTCTCGCCCGTCTCTCTCTTTTTTTTTTTTCCCTCTTTTCTCTCTCAGTTTCTCTCTCTCTCTCACCGCCCGTCTCTCTCTCTTTTGGGGTAATAGAACACTGCAGATCACTGGCTACCCTGAAGCCCTAACACAACTCTGCAGCCTATCCCGTCCCATTAACAACCTTGCCGGCAGTTGAGCCATCTTCAAACATGTGACAACCTCAAAACAAGACCCAAAACAAGACCTGTGACCTTTTGCAAATTCCAAACTTCAAACCCCTCAAACCCCAAAAAAACCCAAACCCCACAAACCTCAAACTTCAAACCCCTCAAACCCCAAAAACCACAAACATCAAACCCCTCAAACCCCAAAAAACCCAAACCCCACAAACCTCAAACTTCAAACCCCTCAAACCCCAAAAACCCCAAACCTCAAATACCCCAAATCCCACAAACCCCACAAACCCCACAAACCTCAAACTTCAAACCCCTCAAACTCCAAAAAACCCAAATCCCACAAACCTCAAACTTCAAACCCCACAAACCTCAAACTTCAAACCCCACAAACCTCAAACTTCAAACCCCAAAAACACCAAACCCCACAAACCACACAAACCCCCGAAACCTCAAACCCCACAAACCAAGCAAACTACAAACATCAAACCCCGCAAACCTAAAACCCCACATCTCAAACCCCAAACCCTACAAAACCCAGACCTTTAACCCTCACTGGGCCAAAACCCCAAAATCCAGCGGGCCGTCCTCTCACTTGGACACCTAATACTTAATACACAGGGAGGATGAGGTAGGGACCTTAATCCTAATGAGGGAGAAGGAACCGAACCCTGAACCACGCTGGCAGACCCTTGCAGATCAGCTCGGTTGCCCTCGCGTCACCGCGACGTCATACTGAGCTCGCGGAACCCGGTGCGAGAGCTGACTCTGCCCGGTCTGTCGCGCCGGGCGACCCCGGGACACGGACGCGGGGTGCAGAATGGCAGGCGTGTCGGAGTCGCTTCGGCTCTCGCACCGCCTTCCCCCCCGCGCGCTTGGCGGTGGCCTTCGGGGAGCGCACCGTTCCACCTCGAGCCGCGAGTCTGAAAGCGGAGACGGCCGCTCTGTAGAGCCCTCACTCTCGCACGGAACGTGATGATCTTTATTTCATGAGACTCTCGGGCCGCGCCGGCGGAGCGAGACGCGACCGACTATGACACCCACGTTAACGTGACACGTCGAGCTCGGCGGGCCGCAGACGGACGCCGTCACCCCGGCACCCCGGCACCCCCGACGCTCTCACGCACTCACTCGGGCGCACCGCTTGCGAGCTTCCAAGAGGCGACGTGTAACGCTGACGGTTTAACACCGTGGGGCGCCGTCAACATGACGAGTTCACACACACAACACCCTGCACCTCCACCCTGCACCTTCATCCTCATTGAGGCAAAGCCCACTCTGAGGAGCACTCTGTCGATGGAGTAACACTTCACCCCGCCACCATAAGGGGCAGCGATGAGACTCTTGAATTAAAAACCTGGAGTCCATCATGGCTGTTAATACACACACACACACACACACACACACACACACACACACACACACACAGGTATGAGGAGGATGTATTAATGAGGCTCAGCGATGGAGCGAGAACATCTGGGACCAGCGGAGCGTTTTGTTCACCTCTTACGTTTCATTAGACATTACAGCCAATAAACACAGAACAACAGAGCCGACAGCACTCGCACACGCGAGAGAGAGAGAGAGAGATCAAAAGAAGGAGGCGGGACAAGAACAAAAGCAAGATAAGAGTGAAAGAGCGAGAGCACGTTAGAGAGTGAAGAAGGCAAGAGAGAGACAGAGCGAGAGAGAGAGAGACGGTGCAAGAACAGTAACTGTGAGAGAGAGCGAGAGAAAGCTCAAGAGAGAGCAAGACTGCATGAGAGAGTGAGAGAGAGAGTAACTGTGAGAGAGAGCGAGAGAAAGCTCAAGAGAGAGCAAGACTGCATGAGAGAGTGAGAGAGAGAGAGTAACTGTGAGAGAGAGCGAGAGAAAGCTCAAGAGAGAGCAAGACTGCATGAGAGAGAGAGAGAGAGAGAGAGAGTGAGAGAGAGAGCGAGAGAAAGCTCAAGAGAGAGCAAGACTGCATGAGAGAGTGAGAGAGAGAGAGAGACGGTGCAAGAGACAGTAACTGTGAGAGAGAGCGAGAGAAAGAGAAAGAGAGAGAGAGAGAAAAAATGCGAGAGTCCATCACAGTTTCTCTCATCTGCTTAAACCTGGACCCCTGCACCCGGTTCTCCAAACTGTAAATACAGAACTCACAGAACCTTTGGGTCATCCTGCAGAACCACAGTTTAACCTCAAAACCAAACCGGACCCGGGTCCATCACACACACACACACACACACACACACACACACACACACACACACACACACACACACTCTCTCTCTCTCTCTCTCTCTCTCTCTGGAGAAGCTGGAGAAATCATCCTCACAGTCCACAAAATGAAATTCTCAAAACTAAATGAATTCTGTACTGAGAAAACAAACAAAAACAAACTAAAGAAAAATAAAAATAAACAATAAAATAAAGTCAGTCTCTAATATTCAGTTGTTGAGAAAACTAAACTGGAGAGAGCAAATAAGAGAGAGAGAGAGAGAGAGAGAAAGAGAGAGAGAGAGCAAGCAAGAGAGAGAGAGATGGATTGAGAGAGAGAGCAAGCAAGAGAGAGAGAGAGAGAGAGAGAGCAAGCAAGAGAGAGAGAGATATTATAAGAAAGAAGCTGAATGAGAAAACACAAGAGAGCGAGAGACAGTAACTGTGTGTGAGAGAGCGAGAGAGAGAGAGAGAGCGAGCAAGCAAGAGAGAGAGAGAGCGCGAGAGGGAGTAAAAGACAGGAACTGTGGGAAAGAGAGAGAGAGAGATTAAAAGAAAGAAGCTGAATGAGAAAACACAAGAGAGCGAGAGACAGTAACTGTGTGTGAGAGAGAGAGAGAATGAGAGTGTCAACAAGTGAGAGAGTGAATGAGAGAGAGAGAGTGCATGTGAGAAAGAGAGCAGGAGAATGAATGAAAGAAGGTAAATGAGAAAGGGCAAGAGAGCGAGAGACAGTAACTGTGTGTGAGAGAGAGAGAGAGCGCGAGAGGGATTAAGAGACAGTTACTGTGTGTGAGAAAGAGACGATGCGAGAGAGAGAGAGTGCGAGAGGGATTAAGAGACAGTAACAGTGAGAGAGAGAGAAACGGTGCGAGAGAGAGAGAGAGAGATTAAGAGACAGTAACAGTGAGTGAGAGAGAGAGAGAGACGGTGCAAGAGAGAGAGAGTGCGAGAGGGATTAAGAGACAGTAACAGTGAGAGAGGGAGAGAGAGAGAGACGGTGCGAGAGAGAGCGCGAGTGCTGGGAGGCTAACACAATGAAATGTGTTCTCATTACTGCGGCTCTCAGCGGCGTTCCTCGTGGGGTCCGTGTTATTAGCCTATCCCGTCTCTTGAAAGAGAATGACTAAAAGCGCTCGCGACCCGGCGCTCCTTCATTTGCGTATTATCTCTCTCTCTCTCTCTCTCTCGCGGTTCCGATTCATAATGTTCTTCTCCCGTATGCTCCATCACTCACCCCCCCCCACCGCATCTCGCTGAAGCTGACGGAGAACCGAGCCGCCCTCAGGTGACGTTACCGTGGAGACGCAGAACCCTGTGATACCATCAGAACACCGATGACATCACACGGTCACACGGCGTGCCGCGCGGAACCCGCAGAACCCGCGGAACCCTGCGGACCTCACACTGCTGGACGTCGTGCCGCGGACTGTTCATCCAGACAGTGGGATGAATTGGGATGTAGATTGAGTAGCAGGTCCTCTCGCCCAACATCTGTGCCCAATCTCACAGATGCTCCATTCCACAAACACCTGTGGGATGAATTGGGATGCAGATTGAGAAGCAGGTCCTCTCGCCCAACATCGGTGCCCGACCTCACAGATGCCCCACCCCATCCAACACCAGTGGGATGAATTGGAATGTAGATTGAGAACCAGGTCCTCCTGCGCAACACTGGTGCCTGACCTCACAAATCCTCCAAAGCCATCCAACACCTGTGGGATGAATTGGGATGCAGATTGAGAAGCAGGTCCCCTCGCCCAACATCGGTGCCTGACCTCACAGATGCCCCACCCCGTCAAACTTCAGTGGGATGAATTGGGATGCAGATTGAGAAGCAGGTCCGCTCGCCCAACATCGGTGCCCGACCTCACAGATGCCCCACCCCGTCAAACTTCAGTGGGATGAATTGGAATGTAGATTGAGAAGCAGGTCCTCCTGCGCAACATCAGTGCCCAACCCCA
>JAFMOC010000172.1:572500-575000 GCA_019802505.1 Corydoras sp. C115 | reverse complement strand
AGCGAATGCGGCGTCCCTCAGGGGTGTGTCCGCTGTCCGTTTCGTATTCGGAGACTCTGCACTGCCCCCGTTGCTAAACACCTTAAATAACACGGAACAGCGAATCATCTGCGATCTGTGTGAACGAGAACCAATCAACGAACATCAAAGTCATCCGGCGCAATCTGGAACCGACAGACGGTTCCACCGAGACGCTCTAAACCTCGTGCACCACCACCTCAAAGCTGCGGTGCGGTCACGTCTGAGCGCCACGGGGGGCGGCGGTGGGGGGGGGGGGAACGGCGGCGTGCGTGCGGAACCCTCTGATGAGGCGGCGGCGCCGCGGCGCAGCGTCCGGTCGTCCTGATCGACCACGCTGATCTGTTCCGTCTACTGAATCAGTCTGCTGCGATGACTCACTGACTCACTGATTCAAATGAATCAAGTGAATGTTTACATTGCATTCCAATCAATCGAGTCTAAACGATTCTTCCCCTTAATGAGGCGCTGAGCTGCACGGGGAGGTTCTCCGGGTTCCTCCGGTGTCCTCCTGAGTCCTCCAGGTTCCTCGGGTTCCTCGGGTTCTCCGGGTTCCTCCTGAGTCCTCTGGGTTCCTTGGGTTCTCCTGGTTCCTCCGGGTTCCTGCAGGTTCCTCCTGGTTCCTCCGGGGTCCTCCTGGTTCCTCCAGCTTCCTCCGGGGTCTCCTGGTTCCTGCAGATTCCTTCTAGTTCCTCCGGGTTCCTCCTGGTACCTGCAGATTCCTCCTGGTTCCTCCGGAGTCTCCTGGTTCCCTACAGGTCCCTGCAGGTTCCTCCTTGTTCCTCCGGATTCCTGCAGGTCCCTCCTGGTTCCTCCGGGGTCTCCTGGTTCCTGCAGGTTCCTCCGGGTTCCTGCAGGTTCCTCCTTGTTCCTCCGGGGTCTCCTGGTTCCTGCAGATTCCTCCTGGTTCCTCCGGGTTCCTGCAGGTTCCTCCTTGTTCCTCCGGGGTCTCCTGGTTCCTGCAGATTCCTCCTGGTTCCTCCGGGTTCCTGCAGGTCCCTCCTGGTTCCTCCGGGGTCTCCTGGTTCCTGCAGGTTCCTCCAGGTTCCTGCAGGTTCCTCCTTGTTCCTCCGGGGTCTCCTGGTTCCTGCAGATTCCTCCTGGTTCCTCCGGATTCCTGCAGGTCCCTCCTGGTTCCTCCGGGGTCTCCTGGTTCCTGCAGGTTCCTCCGGGTTCCTGCAGGTTCCTCCTTGTTCCTCCGGGGTCTCCTGGTTCCTGCAGATTCCTCCTGGTTCCTCCGGGTTCCTGCAGGTTCCTCCTGGTTCCTCCGGGGTCTCCTGGTTCCTGCAGGTTCCTCCGGGTTCCTGCAGGTTCCTCCTTGTTCCTCCAGGGTCTACTGGTTCCTGCAGATTCCTCCGGGTTCCTCCGGGTTCCTCCGGGGTCCCGGTTCTCGTCTCTGTAGTACAGACTGAGTAAGTCTGTCTCGGGGGTGCGTCTGCAGTCTGCATACTGATGCATGTCATTTCAGAATGAAGTCATTATGCCCGAGCGGCTCCCCTGAACCAGGCCTGCAGTGCACCACAGAGGGCACAGGGGGCGCTCTCATCACCCTACGTGGTGCACATCTGTACTTTAGGGCCGAATGTCCCAGAGCACTCTGTCTGTCTGTCTGTCTGTCTGTCTGTCTGTCTGTCCACGGTGCGAGAGAGAGAGAGAGAGAGAGAGAGAGTGTATACATATGGTGTGTGTGGTGGACGAGCAAGTGAAAGATTTGTGTGTGTGTCTCTCTCTCTCTCTCTCTCTCTCTCTCTCTCTCTGATTCTCTCTCTCTCTCTCTCTCGCTCTCTCTCTCTCTCTTCTCTCTCTCTCTCTCTCTCTCTCTCTCTCTCTCTCTCGCTCTCTCTCTCTGATTCTCTCTCTCTCTCTCTCACTCTGATTCTCTCTCTCTCTCTGATTCTCTCTCTCTCTCTCTGATTCTCTCTCTCTCTCTCTCTCTCTGATTCTCTCTCTCTCTTGCTCTCTCTCTCTCCGATTCTCTCTCTCTCTCTCTCTCTGATTCTCTCTCCTCTCTCTCTCTCTCTGATTCTCTCTCTCTCTCTCTCTCGATTCTCTCTCTCTCTCTCTCTCTGATTCTCTCTCTCTCTCTTCTCTCTCTCTCTCTGATTCTCTCTCTCTCTCTCTGATTCTCTCTCTCTCTCTCTCTCTCTCTCTCTCTGATTCTCTCTCTCTCTCTCTCTGATTCTCTCTCTCTCTCTCTCTGATTCTCTCTCTCTCTGATTCTCTCTCTCTCTCTCTCTCGTCTTTCATCGCGCTTCTCTCTCTCTCTGATCTCTCTCTCTCTGATTCTCTCTCTCTCTCTCTCTCTCTGATTCTCTCTCTGATCTCTCTCTCTCTCTTCTCTCTCTCTCTCTCTCTGATTCTCTCTCTCTCTGATTCTCTCTCTCTCTGATTCTCTCTCTCTCTCTCTCTCTCTCTCTCTCTCTCTCTCTCTCTCTCTCTCTCTCTCTCTCTCTCTCTCTCTCGATTCTCTCTCTCTCTCTCT
>JAFMOC010000172.1:560000-565000 GCA_019802505.1 Corydoras sp. C115 | reverse complement strand
AGAACAAAATTAACCCAGGAACCCAAGAACCCCACGATCCACATAAACCCAGGAACCCATGAACTACAGAACCTAAAAACAAAATTAACCCAGGAACCCATGAACCCCATAAACCCAGGAATCCATGAACTAGAGAACCCAGAAACACATATACCACAAAACCCAAGAACAATATTAACCCAGGAACCCAAGAACCCCACGATCCACATAAACCCAGGAACCCAAGAACCCCACGATCCACATAAACCCAGGAACCCAGGAACACATATACCACAGAACCCAAGAACAAAATTAACCCACGAACCCAAGAACCCCATAAACCCAGAAACCCATGAACTAGAGAACCACATGAATCCCTCAGGTTGGTTCTTCAGTCTCACTGTGCAGCAGACAGACAGACAGGTGGAGGGTTCCAGCCGCACGGTTCCCTCCTCAGGATCAGGTTCTGAAATGAAAGGCATTGCTCATTGTCAGTCGCAGTGAGAACCCCGAACATCAGCGAGTCTCTTCAGGACGGGCGCACGCCGTTCCGCTCGGTTCCCCGTCCAATCAAAGGCAGACTCCCAAAAGCGGGTTTATGTTAAAAGGAGAACCATTAATACCACAGACGGCCCCAAAGATCGACTCCGGACCCACATGATGTGTGAGAACGTTTCAGGCGGTCGACTGCCCCATTTTTCATCCGCGGCTCCGCTATGGAGTTCTAATGGAGTTCGGGTTCTCGCTCGCTCATGCACGCCGGCCAAACGAGAGAGACGGACGACGCCGACGCTCTCGCGCTCCGTACCGAAGACGCAGGCGGCTCCCGAATTACCGCTGCTCTTTAAAAACAAATGATCGAGAACCCGCTCACGCAGAACATGCCCCCGGCGTCCGGGTGGGTTCCATACAGAACCTCTGAATGGAGCGGCTCAACCCAACACACTGGCGGTTCCACCGCACACTAGAACCCTGACGTGTTGGGTCTGAGAACATCTCAAACAGAACGGACTTCTACAACGCAAGAACCGCGAGAACCATGAGAACCCTGAGAACCGCGAGAACCACGAGAATCGCAAGAACCCCGAGAACCGCAAGAACCGTGAGAACAGTGAGAACCGTGAGAACCGCAAGAACGCCGAGAACCGCAAGAACCGTGAGAACCACGAGAACAGTGAGAACAGCGAGAACCACGAGAACCGTGAGAACCACGAGAACCGCAAGAACGCCGAGAACCACGAGAACCATGAGAACCGTGAGAACCGCAAGAACTGTAAGAACCATGAGAACAGCGAGAACCACGAGAACCGCAAAAACCATGAGAACCGTGAGAACCACATGAGTGTGTGTGTTTGGGTGTGTGTGTGTGTGTGTGTGTGTGTGTGAGTGTGTGTGTGAGTGAGTGAGTGTGTGTGTGTGTGTGAGTGAGTGTGTTTGTGTGTGAGTGTGTGTGTGTGAGTGAGTGTTTGGGTGTGTGTGTGTGTGTGTGTGTGTGTGTGTGTGTGTGTGTGTGTGTGTGAGTGAGTGTATGTGTGTGTGTGTGTGTGTGTGTGTTATGGTGTGTGTGTGTGTGTGTGTGTGTGTGTGTGTGTGTGTGTGTGTGAGTGTATGTGTGTGTGTGTGTGTGTGTGTGTGTGTGTGTGTGTGTGTGTGTGTGTGTGATGAGACAGTAATAGTGAGACAGACAGATTATGTGTCAGTGGAGGGACAGGACGCTGAAGTCTGAGACTCTGATTGAAGAGATAAAGAGACGAAAGTGCTGAGACACAAAGTGGAACAGAGATCAACCTGCAGCTCTGCTCATGTCAGCGATACACACAAACACACTCACACTCACACACACACACACACACACACTCACACACAGTTACACACACACATACACACACACCTCTACACCTGATCATGAATGAGTGACAGATGTAGATCAGGTCCTGATGAGGAGACGACCTTTCACCCACATTCTCCATCACAGTGCTGCTGCTGTACAGGTGTGAGCTCTGTGTGTGTGTGTGTGTGTGTGTGTGTGTGTGTCGCTGTGTATGAGTAAGAGAGTGTGTGTGTGTATGTGACTGTGTGTGTACAGTATATATATATATATATATATGTGTATGTATGTGTTACTGTGTGTGTGTGTGTGTATATGTATGTGTATGCGTATGTTACTGTGTATGTCGCTGTGTATGAGTAAGAGAGTGTGTGTGTATGTATGTGTAACTGTGTGTGTATAGTATATATATATATATGTGTATGTGTGCGTGTATGTGTGCGTGTATGTGTGTGTGTGTGTGTGTGTGTGTGCGTATGTGTGTGTGTGTGTGTGTGTGTGTGTGTGCGTGTGTGTGTGTGTGTGTGTGTGTGTGTGTAGAATACAGAGACTGTGAGATTATTATAATAATGATGATGATGATGATGATGATGTCCTCAGCATCACAGAGCCCCCGCCTCTCCCCGGATCTCCTCGCTCTCCTCAGGTTCCCTCGCTCAGCCTCCACCCCTCTCCACCCCTCCTCCCCCCCCCCCCCCCCCCCCCCCCCCCCGCTCAGGATGAAATAATCATTCCAGATGAATGAAGGGGTAATAACGTGAAAATGAGGCGAGCCGTCTGCTCCCCGTCATCTGCACCGCGCGGCGGAGGCGGAGTCACGCTCCCGCTGGAGAGCGCGGCTGACGTTCTGGCTGATTGCCCCAATCTGACGCTGAAACGGGGGGCAAATCCACCCTCAGACCGAACCATCAGAAACACCGGGAGCGGGTTCAACCGGCATCATGGCACCACTTTGCAGTTGCAGGTGCATCCACAGGTGGAGCGACCCGCCGAGCACCCCACCTGAGGGTGGAGGACTGCGTCAGGCGTCACTGTGTGGCCTCCGTCCCTCCGTCCCTCACGTTACCGGTTCCCCGAACGTTTTTCGCTAAACAACCTGCGGAACGGTTCTCTCACGCGCCGCCCCTGCCCCCGCCCCCTCCTCCGCCCCCTCCTCCGCCCCCCGGGAGCTAATTGCCCATTTGGAAACTCGGCGAACCCAAAATGTTTTCTTCATGTCCGCGCGATCTCGCACCGTGCTCCGGTTCCGGCCTTTGGAAGCCGCCTCATTATGGCGCGCGGCAGCCAAAACAATCAGCCGCGGTTCCGGCGAGCTTCGTTAGAACCCGCTCTGCGTTAGAGCTCTTAATTACGGCGCGGGCGGCGGATGGGGGGGGGGAGGCGGCGCCGCCGGCGGCTATTTTTACAGCCTGATTGATGAAGGTCACCTCCGTGTTTCTGTTTAATGTTCCCCGTGTCGGGAACGCCGGCGGGAAGGTTCCGTCACCGCCACCTTTCATTAGAGAGGTTGCGTACATCCCATAAAGAACACGTTCCGCCGACGTTCCACTGACGTTCCGTTGATGTTCCGCCGCAGAGGGATTGGGGATGTAAGCGATCCCAGCTTGGTGGGAACAGTTTGGGGAAGGCCCCTTTACCGAGCGCACCAGACAGACGGCGACGGAAGGACCGACTCACCATCCAACACGCTTGGGATGAATTGGAACAGCGACTGTGAGTCAGGTCCTCTCAGCTCCTCCCCCACCATCGGCGCCTGACCTCTGTAGTCAGATGTAGCAGGTCCACTGGTGCAGATGATCAAGCAAGGCCCCTTTCCTAATGCACAAGACAATCGCTGTTCCAATTCATCTCAGAAATGTTGGCTGGTGGAACTCCGTATGGGTCAGTTCATCCTCCAGACTTTTATAAACCTCTGTGAAAGACTGGAGGAAGAACTGACCCATACAACACGTCTGGGATGAATTGGAACAGCGACTGTGAGTCGGGTCCTCTAAGCTAGACGTAGAAGGTCCACTGGTGCAGATCAAACTTAAAGCCAGTTCACCTCCAACATTATGGGAACAGTTTGGGGAAGGCCCCTTTCCTAATGCACAAGACCATCGCTGTTCCAATTCATCTCAACAATTTTGGTTTGTTAGGCTTCAGCAATTCATCCTCCAGATTTATATAAAGCTCCGTAACTCCGTAAGGAGGAACTGACTCACCATACAACACGTCTGGGATGAATTGGAACAGCGACTGTGAGTCGGGTCCCCTAAGCTCCTCCTCCACCATCGGCGCCTCTGTAGTCAGACGTAGCAGGTCCACTGGTGCAGATGATCAAGCATTTGTGGGAACAGTTCGGGGAAGGCCCCTTTCCTAAGGCACAAGACCATCGCTGTTCCAATTCATCTCAGAAATCTCAGGTGGTGAAACTCCTTATGGGTCAGGTCATCAGTTGATCTGCACCAGTGGACCTTCTACGTCTGACTACAGAGGTCAGGCACTGATGTTGGGGAGGAGCCTTGAGGACCCAACTCGCAGTCGCTGTTCCAATTCATCCCAGACGTATTGGATGGTGAGCCGGTTCGTCCTACAGACTTTTATAAAGCTCCGTTAGTCTGGAGGAGGAACCGACTCACCACCCAACACGTCTGGGATGAATTGGAACAGCGACTGCGAGTCGGGGCCTCTAAGCTCCTCCCCCAACATCGGTGCCTGACCTCTGTAGTTAGACGTAGAAGGTCCACTGGTGCAGTTCCAGCTTAAAGCCAGTTCACCTCCAACATTGTGGGAACAGTTTGGGGAAGGCCCCTTTCCTAAGGCACAAGACCATCGCTGTTCCAATTCATCTCAGAAATGTTGGACGGTGAAGTCATCATGGAGGAGGAACTGACTCACCATCCAACATGTCTGGGATGAATTGGAACAGCGACTGCGAGTCAGGTCCCCTAAGCTCCTCCCCCACCATCGGCGCCTGACCTCTGTAGTTAGACGTAGCAGGTCCACTGGTGCAGATGATCAAGCATTTGTGGGAACAGTTTGGGGAAGGCCCCTTTCCTAATGCACAAGACCATCGCTGTTCCAATTCATCTCAGAAATGTTGGCTGGTGGAACTCCGTATGAAATCTCCGTAAAGGTCTGGAGGAAGAACCCACTCACCACCCAACACGTCTGGGATGAATTGGAACAGCGACTGAGAGTCAGGTCCCCA
>JAFMOC010000172.1:522500-550000 GCA_019802505.1 Corydoras sp. C115 | reverse complement strand
CAGCACCATCACAAACACCATCACAAGCACCATCACAAACACCAGCACTATCACAAACACCAGCACCATCACAAACACCATCACAACCACCAGAACCATCACAACCACCATCAAAAGCACCAGCACCATCACAACCACCACCACAAGAACCAGCACCATCACAAACACCATCACAACCAACATCAACATCACAACCACCAGCACCATCACAAACACCATCACAAACATCAGCACCATCACAACCATCATCAGCATCACAAACACCACCACAACTACCATCACGACCACCACCACCATCACAAACATCAGCACCATCATAAATACCAGCACCATCACAAACATCATCAGCATCACAAACACAACCACAACCACCATCACATCCACCTGTGTGTAACCTCCTGCCGTGGACACTGCATTAAAAGAAACCTGAATTCATTGGGAGGTGTGTCCTGATACTTCTGTCTGTATGTATTAATGAACACAGACTCCAGATGTGACCCCAAACGACCCGACACACACCAACCCTGAAGAACAATCCCTAGAGCTGAGAGGAGAACATGCAAAACCACTAAGCCACCGTGCCGCCCTCTATTTTAATTGACACATTTATTAAAACAACGTCATGACTTTCTATTGAAATGTGTTTTATTAAAAGCTTTAGGTTTAAATCCAACTAATTTACATTTAGACAGTGTGTGTGTGTGTGTGTGTGTGTGTGTGTGTTGGTCATGGGGGGGGGGGGGGGTCAGTCTGTTCAGAAGTCTGTACCTGTTCGCGGCAGCGACTCTTTCGGTTCTTCGTTCACGCGCAGGTTCACGCCACGCCACGCCACGCCCCCCCCCCCTCACCCCCCCCCCCCCCCCCACGCGACACCCATCGACGCCCCGGGTCCATGCGGAGCTGCGCGTGTGTGTGCGAGCCTTACCGATGTGGATGATGGAATCGGCGCGCGCCGGGCGGCAGAGCGCGAGCCACAGCGACACGCTGAGCACCAGCAACTCCATCTGCACGCGGGCTCATCCACCAAGAGACACGGGGAGAGAGACACAGAGACAGAGAGACAGAGAGAGAGAGACAGAGAGACAGGGACAGAGAGAGAGAGAGACAGAGAGACAGGGACAGAGAGAGAGAGAGAGACAGAGAGACAGAGAGACAGGGAGAAAGACAGAGACAGAGAGACAGAGAGACAGAGAGAGAGAGACAGAGACAGGGACAGAGAGACAGAGAGAGAGAGAGAGAGGACAGAGAGACAGAGACAGAGAGAGAGAGAGACAGAGAGACAGAGAGGCTGAGCTGTAAAATCCACGGCGCGGAGGAAGAAACGAACCCCGACGCGGAGTCTGCACACTGCGCGCGCCGCACAGAGACGCAAGGACTAGAGAGCGCGAGAGCGCGCAGTGTGAGGGTGAGCGAGCGAGCGAGAGAGAGAGACAGAGAGGGAGAGAGAGAGACAGAGAGAGAGAGAGACAGAGAGAGACAGAGCGAGAGACAGAGACATGCGCAAATAAAGAGCGCTCACAAAAAGTGAGAGAGAATGAGAGCGAGAAAAGAGAGAGAGAGAGAATGTGAGATAGAGAGAGAGAGAAAAGAGAGAGAGAGAATGAGAGAGAGAGAGAATGTGAGAGAGAGAGAAAAGAGAGAGAGAGAATGAGAGAGAGAGAGAATGTGAGAGAGAGAGAGAAAAGAGAGAGAGAGAGAGAGAAAAGAGAGAGAATGTGTGAGAGAGAATGTGAGAGAGAGAGAGAGAGAAAAGAGAGAGAGAGAGAATGAGAGAGAGAGAGAAAAGAGAGAGAGAGAGAATGAGAGAGAGAATGTGAGAGAGGGAGAGAGATAGAGAATGTGAGAGAGAGAGAGAAAAGAGAGAGAATGTGTGAGAGAGAATGACAGAGAGAATGTGAGAGAGAGAGAGAAAAGAGAGAGAGAGAGACTGTGAGAGAGAGAGAAAAGAGAGAGAATGTGAGAGAGAGAAAAGAGAGAGAGGGAGATAGAGAATGTGAGAGAGAGATAGAGAATGTGAGAGAGAGAGAGAGAGAATGAGAGAGAGAGAGAGAGATGCGCAAATAAAGAGCGCTCACAAAAAGTGGACGAGCCACTGAGAGAGAGAGAGAGAGAGAGAGAAAAGTGAGACGAACAGAGCGAGAAAGAGAGAGAGATAATGAGCGAGAGAGATTAGGAATGCATGGCTGAACACTTTCATCTCCAGGTTTCTGTGGTTCTCTTCACTGCGTTATTAGAACATCATCACTCTGTCACATCTGGACATTAGTATGAGGACAGACCTCTTAATCGCCCGATTCGGGTTCCGTCCTCGGGTGGGAACAGTTTGGGGAAGGCCCTCGGTCTGGGCTCCGGAGCCAAAGCCTGGTCTCTGAAGACGTTCGGGGTGGAGGAGCCGGACCTCACCGAACCGCTTTGGGATGAATTAGAACTGCGACTGTGAGCAGGTCCTCTGGTCCCGACATCGTTGTCTCACAGACAGCATTCACAGGCCCTTCCACGAGACGAAGAGACAGCGGCAAGACAAAACTCCCTGCTGTGTTGATATCGTAAGGAAGAAACCTTGTGAGGACCGAGGCTTGAGCTCTGGGGGGGGGGGGAATTGTGTGGTAATCACGTGACCCATATTTAACAATTAAAAACTATACAAGTCCACAAGAGGGCGCTCTGCAGGACCGCCCGTCCAATAAATCCATTATCTTCCGCTTCATCCTCTATTAGCGCTGAGAGGAGAACATGCCAATGTGCTGCCCAATATTATTATTATATATTTTTATAATCTATTTTTAATTATAGACGGAGGAGTCCTCGTCCCTTGTTCTATGTCCTCTGGATGGGGAGGTCGTCTCACCTCTCGTTAGGTGCTTCAGTCCTTTGTTCGGGTCTCATTCCGAGGTGGAGAACCCCAACAACATTTTAAATTAAAACCGAGGAACATTTTAGTCTCTGGAGATGTCCAGCGGCCGGCCGTCTCCGTGACGACACCGGGAGGCTCTCAGCGGGCCCCGCTAACGAGAATCCAGACCCCGGACCGGGACTCGGCATGTCGCTCGGCAGGATCTCGGCATGTCGCCATGGCAATGCTTCAGAAACCATGCAACTTCATTTCTGGTCCACGTTCCTCAGTCCTGACCTTAGTCCAGATGTTCCATAGGCATTAGTCCTGGACATTAGTCCTGATGTTCCATAGACGTCAGTCCTGGACCTTAGTCCTGATGTTCCGTAGACGTTAGACCTGACGTTCCGTAGACGTCAGTCCTGGACCTTAGTCCTGATGTTTCATAGGCCTTAGTCCTGAGCTTAGTCCTGATGTTCCGTAGACGTTGGTCCTGACGTTCCATAGACGTCAGTCCTGGACCTTAGTCCTGACGTTCCGTAGACGTCAGTCCTGGACCTTAGTCCTGATGTTCCATAGACATCAGTTCTGGACCTTAGTCCTGACGTTCCGTAGACGTTAGTCCTGAAGTTCCGTAGACGTCAGTCCTGGACCTTAGTCCTGATGTTCCATAGACGTCAGTCCTGGACCTTAGTCCTGATGTTCCATAGACGTTAGTCCTGACGTTCCGTAGACGTCAGTCCTGGACCTTAGTCCTGACGTTCCGTAGACATTAGTCCTGGACCTTAGTCCTGATGTTCCATAGACGTCAGTCCTGGACCTTAGTCCTGATGTTCCGTAGACGTTAGTCCTGACATTCCGTAGACGTCAGTCCTGGACCTTAGTCCTGATGTTCCATAGACGTCAGTCCTGGACCTTAGTCCTGATGTTCCGTAGACGTTAGTCCTGACATTCCGTAGACGTCAGTCCTGGACCTTAGTCCTGATGTTCCATAGGCGTTAGTCCTGACCTTAGTCCTGATGTTCCATAGACATTAGTCCTGATGTTCCGTAGACATCAGTCCTGGACCTTAGTCCTGATGTTCCGTAGACGTTAGTCCTGACGTTCCGTAGACGTCAGTCCTGGACCTTAGTCCTGATGTTCCATAGACGTCAGTCCTGGACCTTAGTCCTGATGTTCCGTAGACGTTAGTCCTGACATTCCGTAGACGTCAGTCCTGGACCTTAGTCCTGATGTTCCATAGGCGTTAGTCCTGACCTTAGTCCTGATGTTCCGTAGACGTTAGTCCTGATGTTCCGTAGACATCAGTCCTGGACCTTAGTCCTGATGTTCCGTAGACTTTAGTCCTGACGTTCCGTAGACATCAGTCCTGGACCTTAGTCCTGATGTTCTGTAGATATCGGTCCTGACCTTCGTCCTGATGTTCCATAGCCGTAAGTAGTGGCCTTTATACAACGTTCCTTCCACTACTGTCTCACGAAGCGTCTCCGTCTGAACGTTCCGGCTCCGGGACTTACGAGGCGACGGCCGCCTTCTTTTTCCAACCGGCCCCAGCGTCCCAAAGGGAGTTCTGCCGTCGGCGGAGGAGCCCCGCTTCACTTGACGTGTCCCCTCCATTGATAGTGAGCAGCCAGTAAAGGTCACTGCTGCCCCCCCCCACCCCACCTCCACCCCACCTCCACCCCTCCACAGGGTCGTCCAATTACGTCCCGGGAGCGATTTCCATGCCCTTGACCCCTGGTGGTTTAATTACGGTATGCAGAGCAGGGGCTGCTGACGACCCCGTGTGGAATGGAAACCCCGCGGCGCCGAACGTCCAATTAATGAGAAGAGCGGGTTGAAGGAATCGGGTCGCATTGGGACTCCGATGCTGTGATCACTGTGGATTTACAGAATGGACGTCTCGGTGTTGAGAGCGGCTCATCGATGGACGCTACTCCGTATGGACAGAAGCGAGGCTGTCAGGGCATCCCATAATAAATTGGTTTCCCTTTTTGGAGCGTCTCCGTGGCTCTGGAGATTCTCGCCCCAGACAGGATGGGAGTTCTGATTCATCTCAACGGTGTTGGTTGAGGTCGGGGGGTCAGTCTGATTCCATATTTAAACTTCATGTTTATTCTGTGCGGGCGGCACGCTGGCTTAGTGCTTTAGCATGTTCTCCTCTCAGCGCTTCCCAGTTCGAATCCCAATCTGGGTGGAGTTTCCATGTTCTCCCCGTGTCTGTGTGGGTTTCCTCCGGGTTCTCCGGTTTCCTCCCACAGTCCAAAAACATGGATCGTGGTGAATTGAATTCTCCAAATTGCCCCATATAGAGTGTGTGTGTGTGAGTGAGTGTGTCCAGCGATAGATTGGCGCCCCTGTCCTGGGTGTATCTGCCCAGCACCCGAAATGTTCTCCCCTGGATGGGCATGGAGAACCAACCCCCCCCACCCGCGACCCTAATAGAGGATAAAGCTGAAGATAATGGATGGATGGGTTGTTTTGTGCATGCCGAACCATGAAAGGGCCTTCCCCAAACTGTTTCCTCAGAGCTGGAGGCAGAACGCACGGCGGGGTGCTGGGTTCCACCCCCTGCATGGCAATGAGGCCGTATGAAAGAGTGATGGAGGGGGCTGTCCCAATACTTTGGCGTTGCGGTGGTGCATACGGTGGAGCACACGGGGGCGCCGCGGCGGCGTTCTCACGGACGCCTCATGAATCTGTGTTAAGCGGGGACAGAGTGGGACAGACCGGGGACAGACCGCGCGTCCCTCTGCAGTGCCGTCAGAGTGAAGATAAATAAACGTCCTGAACGCAGAGCCGCCGCGGCGCCCGCCAGATGTTCGGGGGTTTCCCTGGAAACCGGGAACGTAAATCAACGTCCAAACTCCAGGCTGACCTTCCCCCCCCCCCCCCCTTCCCCCCAGTGTCCCTCAGATCAGACAGACTGCAGGTCAGGGTTCTCCGAGGCTCAGGCCTGGGGCGGGGGGGGCAGGTGTTATTACCCTGACATGGTGGTGGTGCGGGGTTGGTGCGCCACAGTTCCCCCACCAACAACGGCCAGCCACCTGCGCGCTGTGAGCAGATGTGGCATGTGGAGTCACGTGAATGCCTGACTGGACAGGGTAGTGGTGGGTGGACGGAGGTGTAGCTGGGTGATGGGGTGGGTGGATGAAGGGTTGTGTAGGCGGAGGGGTGGGGAGATGGAGAGGGTGGGTAGATGGAGGGGGAGAGTAAGTAACGCACCTCCACCATTCCAATAATGCTCCACCAATAATGCTCCCTCACCACTTAACCAAAGCTCCACCAACGTTCAACCAACACTCCACCAACGCTCCACCACCACTTCACCTAGGCTCCACCAACGTTCAACCAACACTCCACCACCGACATTCCACCAACGCTCCACCAATGCTCCCCCACCACTTCACCAAGGCTCCACCAACGTTCAACCAACACTCCACCACCGACGTTCCACCAACGCTCCACCAATGCTCCCCCACCACTTCACCAAGGCTCCACCAACGTTCAACCAACACTCCACCACCGACATTCCACCAACGCTCCACCAATGCTCCCCCACCACTTCACCAACGTTCAACCAACACTCCACCACCAACGTTCCACCAACGCTCCACCACCACTTCACCAAGGCTCCACCAACGTTCAACCAACACTCCACCACCAACGTTCCACCAACGCTCCACCACCACTTCACCAAGGCTCCACCAACGTTCAACCAACACTCCACCACCAACGTTCCACCAACGCTCCCCCACCACTTCACCAAGGCTCCACCAGCGCTCCACCAACGCTCCTACATCAACACTACACCACCAACATTCCACCAATGCTCCCACACCAACACTCCACCAACGCACCTCTACCACTCCACTAACCCCCCACCACCAACACTCCACCAACATTCCACCATTGCTCCACCAACGCTCCACCACCAGGCGCAGTGGGTCCATGTTAATGCAGGTGGTGGAGCAGGACGGGCTCTTCAGGTGATGCATGGTTCTCCATCTCGGCTCAGAATTAAGACGGAGGACGGAAATGAGTTTCAGAAGACGGATTAGATGATAATGATTAGAGTTTTACACTCAGACACAGCGCTCCATATTAATCCCCCTCCACACACACACACACACACACCCACCGCACACACACACACACACACACACACCGCACACACACACCCACCGCACACACACCCACCTGGGAGGTGGAGAACAGAGGATTCATTTATTCATGTTATTAAAGGAACCCTGGTTTCATTTTAAAGCCTCACAATCAGCAGCACTTTCCTCTCATTAAACATCATTACAGCCGCCCAACGTGCCGTGAGGTCACCCCGCCATGAGGTCACCCCGACGTGAGGTCACCCCAACGTGAGGTCACCCTGCCCCCCGCCGTGAGGTCATCCCGCCGCGAGGTCACCCCACCCCGTATGTACTTTTGAATATCCAAAAGTTAAACACTTTGGGGAAGGACACAATGACACAGTTGGGTCAGACATCGGTAAGAACATACCAAACTCCACTCTGTTGGTTGCAAACCCCAAAGCATGAGACTTAAAATCCCATGGTTCTGATTGGACGATTATAATTAAAGGTGATTCACTGATCAATAAACATCTGGACTTCAATCGAGAAAGCACTCCATGCACACGAATTGGGACACCGAGCCATTAGCGCTCCAGAGGGGGCGTGTCTTCAGGTGCGTACAGAGATCGGGCCGCCGGCGGTTCAGTGGTTCAGATAAGAGCGCGCGGGTGGTTCCTCCTAAATGAGTTCCCAGAACCGTTTGTTCTGAATCCGATTAGTGGATAAACGGACAGAAAGACTCATTTCAGTGAAGGAAGACGAGGAAGACGAGGAAGACGGCGAGTCAGCGTTTTCCGGAGCGAGCCGTCGGGTGAGGGAGCAGAGAAAGCGCCGCATCAGCAGCTCCTCTGAAGCCCGAGGCGTCTGAGGCGCCATTTAAAAACCCCAACCCAAGGTTCCAGGAGAACCGCTCTCCACCGCCTGCGGGCGGCGCCACCGAGCGCCTCGCCGCCGCGGCCTGGAACGAGGCTTTACGCGCTGGACACGCCGTGTTAGGGATGTGAGCGAAGTGGAGCGGCGGCATGACCAAAAGTATGTGGATACTCCTCCTGATGCTGTGCCTTTGATGCGTGACATCAAAGACTTTTCCGACACAATGACACCTTTGATCCCCGGGGTCGGCGTGCGATTGGCAGACGGGTCACGCCACAAAGTATGCAAAAGCCGTAGAGACCGAGCTTTTGTGTAAAAAGTGTTGGAGTCCCAATTCATCCAACCCATCCAGGGGAGAACGTTTCGGGTGCTGGGCAGATACACCCAGGAGAGGGCGCCAATCTATCACTGGGCACAAACTCACTCACAGAGACACACTCTATGGGGCAATTTGGAGAATTCAATTCTCCTTGAATGCATGTTTTTGGACTGTGGGAGGAAACCGGAGAACCCGGAGGAAACCCACGTGGATAAGGGGAGAACATGGAAACTCCACCCAGATGGGGATTCGAACCTGGAATCCCCAGCGCTGAGAGGAGAACATGCTAAACCACTAAGCCACCGTGCCACCCTGTCCCAATTCTATAAATAAATCTATATAAGGACGCCGGGAGTCGGACGGAACCCGATCCCCGGATTGGATTGAAGACAGAATCCTTGGCCGCGTGTTCCACTGCGTATCGGATACCGAACAGCGGGAACGCCGCAATCTTTAGGAGTAAAAAAAATACAAATAATAGAACCGGCCGACCGCATGAGCGAGCATTTCGGGCTCCGGGGGGCGGCATAGGCGAGATGGGGAAACGGCGTTACGATCGAGAGCTCGGAACGGAAAGGGGTGTCATCGAACACGTCCCAGAGGTTCTCGAGCCCGGCGGCGGCGTTTAGAGTGGAAACGTTTAAGTACTCAGCTGCTTCGAGGGGAGAGCCTCCTGATTTATGACCTCTGTCAACGGAGTCAACGATTTCGGCGCTACTATTTTCTCCGCGCCTCCAGCCAGGAAAGGATGGGCGGAGGTTAGGGACGGGGCAGGTGACATTGAAATCACATCAGCGGGACGAAAAGATAGAGGGATAAACTAATACCGATGGAAGATAAGTGGACCCTGTAGCGCTCCCTGAGGGATACCACAGGCGGAGGGTCAAGGTGACCGGACGGCGATTGGCACATCTCCTGCACACCGCAGGTCCTCGGTTCCCAATACACGTTCTGAGGTGCGGGCGCTCGGTCAGTGACATTCTGACTGCGGCGGGTCGATGGAGAACACCGGCGCGGCGCTCGTTCGGAGTCACCTTTCACGTAGCGCCTCCCGCTCTCGCTGAGCAATGCGAGGGGGCGGAGGAGGCGGAGGAGGCGCGCCACCGGGTCTGGAAGTTGTTACCCAGAATGCTGTTCCGCCGTCCGTCATCGGGCACTCGCTCTGGGATGGCCCGGCGGACAGGCCGGCGACGATCGATCTGCGGGGGTCGGGTCGACGTGGGCGCGCAGGTTCCGCCGTAGTTACTTTGCGGACCGAGGCGTGCCGTGCCAGAGATAATAGAACGTTGGCAGTCTTGGCATGGACAGGGCGTGAGGCGGGAGGACAGGCTTTTAATAGTTGATTAAGGGATTCAGAAGCCCATAAGTCGAAATTCAGTTGGTCAGCGCCGACGGCCAAGTCTCATCAACCATCCGGAGCGACGGGGAACGTCAGGGCAGAAGTCGCCGCCGGCCGGAGCGGAGAGACGGCTCGCAGATGGCTGCCGATGACATCATGATGAGGCCGTCCAATGAGCATTAAATCAGAGACCACGCCCCCCCACTACCTGAAAAATGGTTATTTAAATCAGCATAAGGACCCGAGCGCATCCAGCCAAAGCACCAGGGGGCGCTACTCCCAGCACTGCGCCTGCGCAAGATACAGGTACCTGAGCAAGAGTGCGCCACCTACAGTGATGAAATAAAAGAAACGATGCAAGATAGAAAAAGACGAGCTAGGCAGACGCGTCGACTGGGGAGCATTTCGAATAGAGTGCCCCCTGTGGTGACTTTCGCTCAACTGCAGACAGCTACTGCGAACAATGCTACCATGAACAACGCTACCATGAACAACGCTACTGCGAAAAACGCTACTGCGAACAATTTTACTGCGAACAACTTTATTGCGTACAATTTTACTGCGAACAATTTTACTGCGAACAATGCTACTACGAACAATTTTACTGCGAACAATTTTACTGCGAACAACTTTATTGCGTACAATTTTACTGCGAACAATGCTACTGCGAACAATGCTACTGCAAACAAAGCTACTGCAAACAATTTTACTGCTAACAATTTTATTGCGAACAATGCTACTGCGAACAATGCTACTGCGAACAATTTTACTGCTAACAATTTTACTGCGAACAATGCTACTGCGAACAATGCTACTGTGAAACAATTTTACTGCGAACAATGCTGCTGTGAACAATGCTACTGCGAACAATGCTACTGCGAACAATGCTACTGCGAACAATGCTACTGCGAACAATTTTACTGCGAACAATTTTACTGTGAACAATGCTACTGCGAACAATGCTACTGCGAACAATTTTACTGCGAACAATTTTACTGCAAAAATTTTTACTGTGAACAATGCTACTGCAAACAATTTTACTGTGAACAATTTTACTGCGAACAATGCTACTGCGAACAATTTTACTACAAACAATTTTACTGCAAACAATTTTACTGTGAACAATGCTACTACGAACAATTTTACTGCAAACAAGTTTTACTGCGAACAATTTTACTGCGAACAATTTTACTGCGAACAATGCTACTACGAACAATTTTACTGCGAACAACTTTACTGCGAACAATGCTACTGCGAACAATGCTACTGCGAACAATGCTACTGCGAACAATTTTACTGCAAACAATTTTACTGCAAACAATTTTACTGCGAACATTGCTGTCGTAAACAAAGCTACCACAAACGCTACCATCTGCAAGCCTCTATCGGCGGCTATCAGGTGACTCGTTAGGTGTTTTTGCGATTGTGTACGTTTGACCAAAAATTCGACTAAACGTTGTAACGCGTTCTCGCTCGACGCCGCTGTTCGCTCCGCCCACGACCCCACCGTCCTGATTTTCCGTTCGCAGGTTCCCCCGCCGCCTCATGTGGAGCGTTCTCCAGAGTTCTCCAGGTGGGGGTGCTGCGGGATGCTGACTGCATGCCTGCGGAGCGCGGTGACAGGACGTGATGTCACCATGGCAGCAGGAGACCCAGAAAGTGTGCTTTATTTATAGTTCCGCGTTGAGACTTTAATGACGTGAGGGGCGGACGGAGAACGTCCCCTCGCTCGCTGGGCTCCGGATCGAAGGCCCCGGCGCTCGGTCACCGCAGTCCGACAGCGGCGGGTCGATGGGGGAACATCAGCGCCGAGCTTGTTCGGAGCCACCGTTCACGTAGCGCCTCCTGCTCCCGGTGAGCGATGCGAGGGCGGCGGGGGAGGATCCATTAACGGGGGGGTGTGGGGTGTGGGGTGGGGGTTGTGGGGGGGGGGGTGGAGGAGGCGGATGAGGGTCTGGAAGTTGTTTCCCAGAATGATAAATCGCTGAAGCAAAGCCGCGTTGAGAAATGAGCTCTGTGAGAATGCGGCTCTCGCGGCGCACCGCCGCTCATACCAACACGCCGGGCTGCCTCCACCCCCCCCGTCCCCCGCCCCCCCGGGAAATCCAATCCGCCCCCCGGATTTGTTCCGGGTGTCTATTTTAATCCCGAGTCGGAAGTCCGACCGCTTTCCAGACTCGGTGCTTTATCTTTCGGTAGTGCCGTTCGACCAGAGCGCCCGACTCTCAATCTACATTCTAATTCATCCCTTAAATGCAGAGCTGCAGATGTGGGCCCTTGAGTCGGGCCCTTGACCCCTTATTGTTTCATGGGTTCTATATAATGAGTGACCCCTGTGTTCTGAACCCCTAACCAATCCCAATTTACATAACCATGCCCTTTAAAGACTTTAGGGAAGGCCTGTTCCTGTTTCAGTAGTCTCAAAAGTGCTGAATCAGCAAAAGGCCTTCCCCAAACTGTTTGCCCATAGTTTGGAACTTAACCCCTTATTGCCACAAGGGTTCTAGATCATGACTGACCCAGTGTTCTGACCCCCAAGCAAAACCCAATTCACACAACCATACAATTTAAAGACCTTACTTTGTGTGTGTTGTAACAGGGCCTTCCCCAAACTGTTTCTCCATAGTAGGAGGCATACAGCCCTTGGCCCCCCATTGCCTCATGGGTTCTATATAGTGACCGACCCGGTACTCGGACACCCAACCAATCCCAGCATCCATAACCATGCCATTTAAAGACTTTAGGGAAGGCCTGTTCCTGTTTCAGTAGTGCACAAAAGTGATGAAACAGCAAAAGGCCTTCCCCAAACTGTTTCCTCATAGCTGGAGGCATACAGCCCTGGTTTGTAGGTTGTCCCAGGGGTTCTGGACCTTGAGTGACCCTGTACTCTGACCCCCTAACCAAACCCAATTTACGTAACCATGCTATTTAAAGACTTTAGGGAAGGCCTGTTCCTGTTTCAGTAGTGCACCCACTACCCAGCAGTGCTGAATCAGCAAAAGGCCTTCCCCAAACTGTTTCCCCATAGTTGAAGGCATACAGCCCTTGACCCCTCATTGCCCTAAGGGATCTATATAATGACCGACCCTGTACTCGGACCCCCAAACCAATCCCAATTTACATGACCATGCCATTTAAAGACTTTAGGGAAGGCCTGTCCCTGTTTCAGTAGCGCACAAAACTGCTGAATCAGTAAAAGGCCTTCCCCAAACTGTTTCCCCATAGTTGGTGGCATACAGCCCTTAACCCTTTGTTGCCCCAAGGGTTCTGGATCCTGACTGACCCGGTACTCTAACCCCTAACCAAAACCCAATTTCCATAACCATACCATTTAAATATCTTGGGGAAGGCCCGTTATCGTAGTGCACAAAACTGCTGAAACAGCAAAAGGCCTTCCCCAAACTGATTCCTCATAGTTGGAGGCATACAGCCCTTAACCCCTTGTTGCCCCAAGGGTTCTGGATCCTGACTGACCCGGTACTCTATCCCCCAACCAAAACCCAATTTACGTAACCATGCTATTTAAAGACCATAGGGAAGGCCTGTCCCTGTTTCAGTAGTGCACCCACTACCCAGCAGTGCTGAATCAGCAAAAGGCCTTCCCTAAACTGTTTCCCCATAGTTGAAGGCATGCAGTCCTTGACCCCCCCATGGCCTCATGGGTTCTATATAGTGACCAACCCTGTACTCCGATCCCCTAATCAAACCCAATTTATGTAAAGACTTTAGGGAAGGCCTGTTCCTGTTTCAGTAGTGCACCCACTACCCAGCAGTGCTGAATCAGCAACAGGCCTTCCCCAAACTGTTTCCCCATAGTTGGAGGCATACAGCCCTTGACCCCTTGTTGCCCCAAGGGTTCTGGATACTGACTGACCCGGTACTCTATCCCCCAACCAAAACCCAATTTCCATAACCATACCATTTAAATATCTTAGGGAAGGCCTGTCCCTGTTTCAGTAGTGCACCCACTACCCAGCAGTGCTGAATCAGCAAAAGGCCTTCCCTAAACTGTTTCCCCATAGTTGAAGGCATGCAGTCCTTGACCCCCCCCCATGGCCTCATGGGTTCTATATAGTGACCAACCCGGTACACTGACCCCCCAACCAAAACCCAATTTACATAACCATACCATTTAAAGATCTTAAGGAAGGCCTGTTCCTGTTTCAGTAGTGCACCCACTATCCAGCAGTGCTGAATCAGCAAAAGGCCTTCCCTAAACTGTTTCCCCATAGTTGAAGGCATACAGCCCTTGACCCCTTATTGTTCCAGGGGTTCTGGACCTTGAGCGACCCGATACTCCAACCCCCTAACCAATCCCAACATCTGTAACCATGCACTTTAAAGACTTTAGGGAAGGCCTGTTCCTTTTTCAATAGTGCTGAATCAGCAACAGGCCTTCCCCAAACTGTTTCCACGAAGGCGTACACAATCATTCCACAAAGTGTGGTCGCTCAGTTGGTCCAGTGTTGCGCTGTAAGGCTGAGGGTTAGAGTCCAACACATGTTTACTAATAAGGGCCCTTGATTAAGGGCCCTAACCCTCAGGTCCAGGGGTTGTGGGTGACGGTGGACGCTGCATTCAGATCATTCAGAAACGTCAGCCTTCATTAGCGCTCGGCGTTCCGCTCGTCGGTCTGATGTGAGGTAGCGCTCCTCGCCGCTCCGCGATTCCCCGAAGTCTCCACGCCGTTCTGCAAAAGTGCTAATAACTGCGTCCGGGGCAATTAAGCATTAAAGGTTACGCGCCGGCGCTTTGTTTTACACGCAGCGCCGCTAATTAAGCCCAACGCTTTTTTTCTCTTCTTTTTAATGAAACGCCTTCCTGCTGGTCATTAACACCTGCACCGTCGCCCGGTTACTCAGACGCTCGAGTCGCTCGACCGCCTGGACGCCGGGAAAGCTTTTTACACACGCAAAACACAGCGTCCCTCCGTTAATGGACGTCTCCGCACTTAACGTCTGTTAATACGCATCAGCTCACGGGCCGCGGACGCACACAAACACACACACACACACACACACACACACACACACACACACACACACACACACAGACAGACACACACAGACACACACAGACAGACACACACACACACAGACAGACACACACAGACAGACAGACAGACAGACAGACACACACACACACACAGACAGACACACAGACACACACAGACAGACACACAGACACACACAGACACACAGACACACAGACACACAGACACACAGACACACAGACACACACACACACACACACACACAGACAGACAGACACACACACAGACAGACAGACACACACACACACAGACAGACAGACACACACACAGACAGACAGACACACACACACACACAGACAGACAGACAGACAGACAGACACACATAAACACACACACAGACACACACACACACAGACACACACACACACAGACACACATAAACACACAGACACACATACACACAGAGACACACATACACACAGAGACACACATACACACACACATACACACAGAGACACACAGACAGACACACATACATACACACAAAGACACACACACACACACACATACACACAAAGACACACACACACACATACATACAGACACACACACAAACACACACAGAGACACACATACACACACACATACACACAGAGACACACAGACAGACACACATACATACACACAAAGAGACACACACACACATACATACAGACACACACACAAACACACACAGAGACACACATACAGACACACACACACAGAGACACACATACAGACACACACACACACACAGAGACACACATACAGACACACACACACACACATACAGACACACACATACAGACACACACATACAGACACACACACACACAAACACACACACACACAGACACACAGACAGACACACACACACACACACACACACACACCGTGTCGTGTTTATTGCTCCTCATTTCGCTCATAAAGAACTTCTCTTCGCACGCGGGTCAAGATCAAAGGCTCATTAGCGCCACCTGCAATCCGGGAGTTCTGTGTAACGAGGCGTCTCCACCTCCTGAACGCGGAGCGAGCAACACAGCAAACCACGGTTCCGGCGCCATCATTAAGGTTCTGCGGGAGCCACGGGTCCACCGCGGGGACGGAGCCGTAAACGAGGAACGAGGATCAGGGTTCGTTAATTTAATGACGGGGGGGCGGCAGGTAGTCATCAGCTCCTCCACTGTTCTCCCCGTGGGTTTCCTTAGGGTTCTCCTCCCACAGTCCAAAATCATGGATCGAAGGTGATTACATGCTCTCAATTGCCCCTATGTAATGTCTGTGTGAGGGAGTGAGTGTATGCCCTGTAATAGATTCCCCCCCCCTTCCCCCCATCCTGGGTGTATCTGCCCAGTGCCCGAAACGTTCTCCCCTGGGTGGGCATGGAGAACCCCCCCCCCTACGACCCTAATAGAGGATTAAACAGAAAACAATGAATGAATGAAGAATAAAAATGTGGTTGGCATGTTCTCCTCTCAGTGCTAGGGATCCGGGTTCAAATTCCAATCTGGGTGCATGTTCTCCCCGTGTCTGCGTGGGTTTCCTCTGGGTTCTCCGGTTTCCTCCCACAGTCCAAAAACATGGATTCAAGGTGAATTGGCTGCTCTTGATTGCCCCTATATAGTGTGTATATGTGTGTGAATGAGTGTGTGCCCAGTGATGGATTGGCACCCTCTCCTGGTTGTATCTGCCCAGCTCCTGAAATGTTCCCCTCTGGATGGCCATGGGTTCTTCCCGTGTCCGCGTGGGTTTCCTCTGGGTTCTCTGCTTTCCTCCCACAGTCCAAAAACATGGATTCAAGGCGAATTGGCTGCTTTAAATTGCCCCTATTGGAGCCCCTATTGGCGCCCTCTCCTGGATGTGTCTGCCCAGCAGCGCCCGAAATGTTCTCCCTTTGATGGGCATGGGCATGGGCATGGGCATGGGCATGGGCACGCGCGAATCTAGTAGATGATAAAGTAGAAGATAACGAGACGGATGTGGAACACATGGAACCCCGAAGTTCACCCACAGAGGCATGAGGAGGACATCTGTTTGCCCCCAACAGGGACGGAACCGATCTATATGGACCAAGGCCACGTCCCAAATCGGCTGCAGCATCCTACATAGTCTGCAGCATCGAGCGAACGAGTAGACGCTTCATGAGAACGCAAGTACGTCGTCTAGAACCGAACAGAACCGAACCGATTCACATACAAGTGACTCCTGCTCCCGAACCGATTCACATACAAGTGACTCCCGCTCACTAGCCCCGCGCACTGTGTAGTGGGCGGTGTGCGATTTGGGACGCAGCTCTTTGCTTTAACAGGATTTATATAATCTCAGCCCACAGGGTTCGCAGTGAGATTTGCCTTGTTCTCCCTCCGCCAGACAAAAGCGCATTATTGGCTTCATCCCTCTTCATCCCTCTTCATCGCTCGTCATCCCTCTTCATCCTCACGCCAGCGATCCATCCGTCCTAATGTTCCCAGAGGTAATGGATCATGAAATGGAGGCTCCGAGCCCCGAGGGATCCGAACCAATAACCGCTGAGGTCACGAGGAGGCAGCCTCGCCATCCGTCAGCAGGTGGCCCCGCCCCCACAGGAAGCATGACCTGTCCACCCCGGGGGGGGGGGGGGGGGGGGGGGGGAGGGGGCGGAGGGGCACCCGCCCCACTGAGGTCTCCATTAAGAGGAGGATCATAAGTAACAGCCCCGTCTTATTATTAAGTATGGAACAGAAATTAGAGCATGCGTATACGGGGAGAACATGCCAACTCCCCAAACAAACGTGTTCATTCCGCCGAGGGATCGAACCCTGAATCGTGCTGCTGACTCATCGGGACACAAAGCAAAGCGAACGCTGCAATGTCCTCCATCACTTCCGACCCCCAATGGCCTCAAACTCCGACCCCCAGCTTCAGACTTCGGGACAGAGTTGGAATCCCAATTCATCCCACAGTTGAAGTCGAGTTCGTCTCTCCGCAGCACCGGAGACGTTCCATTACAGTTCGGTCGAGGTCGACATTCCGATTCATCCCCCCCCCCATGTTGCTCCACAGAGGTCAAGTTTAGGTTCTCCTGAAGTGTTGATCTGCCACTAAACGGCCAACAAGGTTCACGCCAACGTTTGCCAAGCATCGCAAGTCACATGATGCGGCCTGAGCTGCTCTAAATCGACATTCCCATTCATCCCAGAGTTGTTTATTGAGATCAAGTTCAGCTCTCTGACCACTGGAGACTCCAAACACCGTCCACACCACGCGTTTGGAAAGTTAAACACACCGTGGTTGGCTGAGTGGCTCTGGATCGACGTTCCCATTCATCCCACTGTTGTTCAGTGAGGTTAATTTCAGCTCTTTTAAATAAACTTCAAACACAGTCGATGCCATGTTTTGGGAAACCTACTGGCACAAATGTTGGCGGCTGTGGATCGGCATTCCCATTCATTCCAGAGTTCATCATTGAGACGAAGTTCAGCTCGTTAATTACTGGAGACCTTCAATTAATCTCCAAACACCGTCCACACCACACGTTTGGAAAGTTGCAGGCGTGAATGTTGCGCTTAAGCAGCTATGGATCGGCATTCCCATTCATCCCAGAGTTATTCACTAAAGTCAAATGGAGCTCTTTTGATCACGGGATACCTTCCTTTAAACTCTGAACTCAGACCACGCCATGTTTTTGGAATGCCACAAACACCGTGGTTGGCTGAGTGGCCCTGGATCGACATTCCCATTCATCCCACTGTTGTTCAGTAAGGTCAGTTTCAGCTCTTTTAAATAAATTCAGCTTCAAACTTCACAGTCGATGCCATGTTTTGGGAAAGCTATTGGCACAAATGTTGGTAGCCATGGATCGGCATTCCCATTCATTCCAAAGTTTATCATTGAGACGAAGTTCAGCTCGTTAATTACTGGAGACCTTCAATCAAACTCCAAACACCGTCCCCACCACTCCACAAACACCGCAGTTACCTGAGTGGCTCTGGATCGACGTTCCCATTCATCCCACTCTTGTTCACTGAGGTTAATTTCAGCTTTTTAAACAAATCCAGCTTCCTTTAAACTCAAAGCACAGGCCACGCCACGTTTTTGGGAAAAGCCACAAACCCCACGGTTGCCCGAGTGGCTCTGGATCGACGTTCCCATTCATCTCAGAGTAGATTTATCAGGCTAACGCTCCTTCCCCATGCCGCCACTCGTACCATCAGCGGCGGCACGTCTCAGTATTGTCTGGATTATTAGGTCTGCATTGTTCCGAGCGTCGCTCTCCGTGAACGACGGACGTAGACGTTCTTTAAAACGGCACATTTCTGCGTTGCATGAACGTTAAATAAAAATTTTTTGGGGAGTAGCGCTTCAAAGGCTCCTCGGCATTCCAACGTCGACGCGTCGCTTCAGAAAGAAGAACGTGAAATCATTTTCCGGTACAAAGGACACGTTCTTTCCGAGGCGGGTGGAGCCATTATCCGCCCACAAAGGTGCCGCGGCGTGTCACGGAAATGTTACGCGGAGGAAACTCAGCAGAACTTAATGAATTCCCGGGGGGGTAGCGGCACCTCGCCGTCGGTACGGGGTTTGGTTCTCCAACCAACCAATTTTATTTTTTCTTGACCCGCCGTCCGTCTCGTTGTCCTTCACACTTTAATTAACGAACGAATCGAACGAGTTTCGCTTTATAAAAAAAATAAATAAATAAAAAAAAAAGATGCACCGGACCCCCGCGGTGACGGCGGCGTTTAATTCCTCAGACGTATCCGAGGAGATTAGTCCCGTTGTAAATGATGAAGTGCCCTCATGGTCATTCTGAAAACGATCCGCACTCGCGCTCTTCATCGCATCGAGCACTCGCTCGCGGCTAATTGGACAAACAGTGACGCTGACAGGCCAATAAAGCGGCGTATTTATACATCACATGGTAATGAAGTGCTGAGATAACTCAGGGTGCGCGTGAGTGTCAGTGTATGTGTGTGTGTGTGTGTGTGTGTGTGTGTGTGTGTGTGTGTGTGATTGCAGTGCAACAGGCTAAATGTCATCCCCTCCATGCAACTTCATAATGAACCTCCGCTGTGGTTGTTGTTCAAAAGTCATACTGAGACTTTAATGAGACACACACACACACACACACACACACACACACACACACACACACACACACACACACACACACGCACGGCTTTGAAATTCCAGCACATGATGTACTGAGTGCCATCATCAAGCATCAAAACAGCTAATTCAGCTGAGAGTAATAACTTCATCAGATGCAAATGCGCTCATGAATATTCGGCGAGCGGCGTCACTCATCCCCCAAACAACTCAAAACTGAACGGACGACCCTCCCATGAGGACGTACCCCCGTCCCCCCCCCCCACGGGAACAGCAGGGGCAGGGGGTCTACGGCCTTACAGGACCCACGCCGGCTCTGGATTCATGGTTGATATAAAGTCAGGCTCTGACATCAGGCGTGACTCATTTGCATATTTCAGGTTTTAGCTCCTCCTCCGCAGGTTCTGCGGGTGTCTCATCCGGCTCTAGATCGCATTCCCTGTACCCTTCACTCTGCATCTGCTAATACGGTGGAACCTCTGCTTTCGTCGGTCGTCAGTCCGCACCTAATGGTGATCCATTTAAGAACTTGTTTCCATTTAAATCGATGTAAATCCAATTAATTTATTCTAAAGACTCGAAATAAAATAAATAAAATAGCAAAATCACATGTTACACAGAATTAAAGTTGAGTTAAATACTAAAAACAGAATAAAGAAGCACAAATGTCAATAAAACCCATCCATCATCCATAGGGTCGTGTGGGGGGAGGGTTCCTCATGCCCATCCAGGGGAGAACGTTTCGAGCGCTGGGCTGATTCACCCAGGACAGGACGCCAATCCATCACTGAGCACGTTCACTCACCCAGACACACACGCACATACTATATAGGGGCAATTTAATGCCATTATTTTACCTTAAATCCATGATTTTGGAGTGTGGGAGGGAACCAGAGAAGCCGGAGGAAACCAAGAAAGACAGGAGATGGGGAGAACATGCAAACTCCACCCAGATCGGGATTCGAACCTGGAACTCCAGTGCTACCTCCTGTAAACGAAATAAAATCACGAGAGAGAGAGAGAGAGAGAGAGAGAGAGAGAGACAAACAGAAAAAGAGAACTGTTCTGGTTCCGGTTCTGAGTTCCTGGCTGGCGGCGGGTGTGAATATCAGGTTGAGAGTTCTGACCCAATCTCGTTCTGGCTCCGGTTCCGGTTCTGTTTCTGGTTCCGGTTGGCGGCGGGTGTGAATATCAGGTTGAGAGTTCTGACCCGCACGCCGTCCGATCTCGTTCTTGTTCTGGTTCTGGTTCCGGTTGGCGGCGGGTGTGAATATCAGGTTGAGAGTTCTGACCCGCACGCCGTCCGATCTCGCTCTGGTTCTGGTTCTGGTTCCGTTTGGCGGCGGGTGTGAATATCAGGTTGAGAGTTCTGACCCGCACGCCGTCCGATCTCGCTCTGGTTCTGGTTCTGGTTGGCGGCGGGTGTGAATATCGTGTTGAGAGTTCTGACCCGCACGCCGTCCGATCTGGTTCTGGTTCTGGTTCCGGTTCTGGTTCCGGTTGGCGGCGGGTGTGAATATCAGGTTGAGAGTTCTGACCCGCACGCCGTACAATCTCGTTCCGGTTCTGGTTCCGGTTGGCGGCGGGTGTGAATATCAGGTTGAGAGTTCTGACCCGCACGCCGTCCGATCTCGTTCTGGTTCTGGTTCTGGTTCCTGGTTGGCGGCGGTGTGAGGTTGAGTTCTGACCCGCACGCCGTCCGATCGTCGTTCTGGTTCTGGTTCTGGTTCCGTTTGCGGCGGGTGGTGGTAATATCAGGGTTCTGACCCGCACGCCGTCCGATCTCGTTCTGGTTCTGGTTCTGGTTCCGTTTGGCGGCGGGTGTGAATATCAGGTTGAGAGTTCTGACCCGCACGCCGTCCAATTTCGTTCTGGTTCTGGTTCTGGTTCCGGTTGGCGGCGGGTGTGAATATCAGGTTGAGAGTTCTGACCCGCACGCCGTCCGATCTCGCTCTGGTTCTGGTTCTGGTTCTGGTTGGCGGCGGGTGTGAATATCGTGTTGAGAGTTCTGACCCGCACGCCGTCCGATCTGGTTCTGGTTCTGGTTCCGGTTCTGGTTCCGGTTGGCGGCGGGTGTGAATATCAGGTTGAGAGTTCTGACCCGCACGCCGTCCGATCTCGTTCTGGTTCTGGTTCCGTTTGGCGGCGGGTGTGAATATCAGGTTGAGAGTTCTGACCCGCACGCCGTCCGATCTGGTTCTGGTTCTGGTTCTGATCTCGCTCGCGGTGAGCAAAGCTAAGTGCAGCTTTAGAAACGAGCTTCAAACTAAAAATAACGGCGTAAACGAGAGCGAGCGCTTAACGACTGAAATCAGAGGCTAATTACACGGCGGGTGGGCGGGGTTATTACATCACAGCGCCGCTCACCCCGGATCTCAATTACAACCGCTTCGGCCCCCGGTGCATGCTGGGAATATGATTGCTTTGGGTCTGTACAGTCGACGTTCCGCGCGCCGTTCGGACCACGTCAAACCGCTCTGCAGTGTGATGTCATGCTGTGATGTCATCAGTCCGGATAATATACCGAAATCAGCTGCACACACATCGGAGTCGGGTTCGAGGCTTCGAATTTTACACCACACAGTCGGGTAGTTTGTGCATTGGGGGGGGGGCATTTCGCACGCTGGCCAGAAACACCCAGAAGAGGGCGCCAACCTATACTGGGCACACACTTGCTTACTAGGGGTGTATTCAACTAAGGATTTTCATAGTCGAACCTGATTCGTCAGATTTTCCCCCTATAGTCGACTGATAATCGAATCAGTTAAAATTTCACCACATGATGGCGCTATAAGCGTGGTTTTAAAAAAATATTTTTTATATATATTTTACTTGTTTTTCTAGAGCACCGTAAATGGGATCCCCGTTCTGGACTTTTTTTCCACTTCAAAAGAAAAACCTAAAAAAAAAAAAACTAAAAACCTAAAAATTAGGATGATTTTATTTGACAAAAGGCTAAATATATAAACAAAGACATTTCATGTAAAAACTAATGCTTAGCAGCAGCCATGGGCGCCCCCATGTGGTCAAAATGGTACATTCGACTATGAGGTTCATAGTCGACTACGGTTCTCCGAATCGAATCGTCGAATCAGCGAATATTGCAGCTCACCCCTATTGCTTACACATACACAATACACTTCATAGGGGCAATTTAGAGCAGTCGAGTCACCTTGAATCCATGTTTTTTCGACTGTGGGAGAAAATCGAGTTTTCTGAAATTCCCAAACCACTGGTGACGGGGTGGGGGTTGGAGGGGGGGCAAAATGTTTAAAGACCACAGCTACTATATAAAAGGTCCTTCCCTAAACTGTTTCCACATTGAGGTCCAGAATTCCAGGCCGGGTTCCGGAGCCGACTGATCCGTGTGCCATCAATCAGTTTGATTACACGGCTCGGTATGTAGCGCTCGTCGGCAGCATCTGGTCTGTGTGTGTGTGTGTGTGTGTGTGTGTGTGTGTGTGTGTGTGTGTGTGAGGACGGAACATCTGTCGGAAGCTGTGTGCTTTTAGTGCGCCGCCCCTGCGCGCCACACTGAGGCGCTGTGAGATGTCTGATTGATGTCTGATGGAGATCGATCGGTTAGTCGTCAGATTCGCGCCGCTCGACCGACAGAAGGTCGATTGTGATGTCATCACGGGGCCGCGCCCACCGGCGGAGACCGTCGACGCCTGACCCGATGACCCGATGTCTGGCCGACCACCGAAGAAGTTCCATCATCTGCCACCTGATCATCTACTAGGGAGTTCCACATGTTTCGGGCGCCGGGCAGATGCACCCAGGAGGGGGCGCCAATCTATCGCCGGGCACACACTCGCTCACAGAGACTCACATTACATATGGGGCAATCGAGGCCGATACACCCAGGACAGGGTGCCGATTCACCGCGCGCACACAGACAGACACGCACAGACTATATAGGGGCAATTTACAGCAGCCAATTCACCTTCAATCCATGGCGTTGGACTGTGGGACACAAACCAGAGGGGGTTCCCCCATGTCTATCCAGGGGAGAACGTTTCGGGCGCTGGGCAGATAGACCCAGAACAGAGCGCCAATCCATCACTGGACACACACTCCACTCACACACACACACTCTATATGGGGCAATTTGGAGAATTCAATTGACCTTGATCCATGTTTTTGGACTGTGGGAGGAAACCGGAGAACCCGGAGGAAACCCATGCGGAGAACATGGAAACTCAACATGGAAACTCAACAGATAGGAGAACATGCCAATCACTAAGTCACTGTGCCTACACACACACACAAATATATATATATATATATAGGCACGGTGGCTTAGTGGTTTAGCATGTTCTCCTCTCAGCGCTGGGTATTCCCGGTTCGAATCCCCATCTGGGTGGAGTTTTCATGTTCTCCCCGTGTCCGCGTGGGTTCCCTCCGGGTTCTCCGGTTTCCTCCCACAGTCCAAAAACATGGATCAAGTCAATTGAGTTCTCCAAATTGCCCCATATAGAGTGTGTCTGTGTGAGTGAGTGTGTGCCCAGCGATAGATTTTGCCCCCCTTGTCCTGGGTGTATCTGCCCAGCGCCCGAGACGTTCTCCCCTTGATGGACATGGGGAACCCCACCCCCCTGCGACCCTAATAGAGGATAAAGCGGGAGAATGAATGAATATATATATACATTTATATATATAGGGGCAATTTAGAGCAGCCAAAGCACCTTCAATCCATGTTTTTGGACTGTGGAATGAAAACCCGAGAACCTCAGAGGAAACCCATGCAGACATGGGGAGAACATGCAAACTCGCACCACCACCCTCACCTCTTACCCAATAAACCCTGGACGAGACTCCACCACCGCATGCGACCTCAGAACGCGGATTATAAATCTGCTGAAGGGCACTTTTGAACTTTGAACAGTTTAGGGAAGGCCCTTCCCTGCCTCATCGGACGTCCATCGTCCGTCATCTCAAAAACGCACCCCTGACCCGAACCGCCGCAAACTCCCTCGGACCGTCGTGCGGGAGGCGCGTGCGAGGGCGTCGCCGTGGTTACGGTATCTGTGTTCTGAAACGTTACAAAACATCTGCCTTCATCACAGAGACGGCCGCGCGCTACCCAAGGTCACTGTAATGGATGCTGAAGCGCTTAAAGAGAGGGAGGGGCGGGGGGGGGGGGGTGTGGAGGTGGGATGGTGGAGGACGGTGGGGGGGGGGGGGGGGGGTTCTAATCTGTGATGCACTGCTGCTCGGTGGAGGAAACGTTTATCCTTCATCCCACTGTATTCCCTCCTGACTCCGCCTTTATTCTCAGCTCTCATTTACTTACATTCACTTGAACATCTGCTGGCTGCGCGTGTGTGTGTGTGTGTGTGTGTGTGTGTGTGTGTGTGTGTGTGTGTGTGTGTGTGTGTGTGTAAGTGTGTGTGTGTAAGTGTGTGTGTGTGTGTGTGTGTGTGTGTGTGTGTGTGTGTGTGCTGCTAAACCTTCCAAACTCCAGTCCCATTTGTCTCTCGCACTTTCTTTCCACAAACTCTCATCGCACCCCTGAAGTGTCGGCGGGCGCACCCCCACCCGCACCTCCACCCGCACCCCCACCCGCACCCCCACCCGCACCTCCACCCGCGCCTCCACCCGCACCCCCACCCGCACCCCCACCCGCACCTCCACCCGCACCTCCACCCGCGCCTCCACCCGCACCCCCACCTGCACCTCCACCCGCACCTCCACCGTCGACGCCGAGGCACGAGGTCGTTCACGTGAAGGGTTGAGCTTGAGAACTCGTCACACACTCACACACACACACAGACACACACTTTTACAAATTGTATCTACAAATTCTTGTATATTCTATATAGGGGCAATTTAGAGCAGCCAATTCACCTTCAATCCATGTTTTTCGACTGCAGGAGAAACCGTGGGTGGGGGTTCCCCATGCCCATCCAGGGGAGAACTTTACAAGCACCGTACAGATACATCCAATACATCCAGGACAGGGCGCCAATGTATTAAAGGGCATATATATATATGTATATAGGGGCAATTTAGAGCAGCCAATTCACCTTCAATCCATGCTTTTGGACTGCGGGAGGAAACCAGAGAACCTGGAGGACAGCCACACGGACACAACGGGGAGAACATGCCAACTCGGCCCAGATTGAGATTTGAACCTGGATCCCCAGCGCTGCCCACACTGCCGTTACCAACGAGAACCAGGTTTGAACATCCCACACTGTCCACACTGTCCACACTGACCACACTGACCACACTGTCCACACTGTCCACACTGTCCACACTGTCCACACCGCCGTTACCAACGAGAACCGGGTTTGAACATCCCACACTGTCCACACTGACCACACTGTCCACACTGTCCACACTGTCCACACCGCCGTTACCAACGAGAACCGGGTTTGAACATCCCACACTGACCACACTGACCACACTGTCCACACTGACCACACTGTCCACACCGCCGTTACCAACGAGAACCGGGTTTGAGGGGTTTGAACATCCCACACTGTCCACACTGTCCACAATGACCACACTGTCCACACTGACCACACTGACCACACCGCCGTTACCAACGAGAACCGGGTTTGAACATCCCACACTGTCCACACTGTCCACACTGACCACACTGTCCACACCGCCGTTACCAAAGAGAACCGGGTTTGAACATCCCACACTGTCCACACTGTCCACACTGACCACACTGACCACACTGCCGTTACCAACGAGAACCGGGTTTGAACATCCCACACTGTCCACACACACTGCCCACACTGACCACACTGTCCACACTGCCGTTACCAACGAGAACCGGGATTGAGGGGTTTGAACATCCCACACTGTCCACTGAGGAGAAACAAACAGGCCTTCAGAACCAGCTCGCTCGCTCACTCTCTCTCTCCCTCTCTCTCCCCCTCGCTCACTCGCTCACTCTCTCCCTCTCACTCGCTCACTCGCTCTCTCTCTCTCTCTCTCTCTCTCTCTCTCTCTCTCCCTCTCTCTCTCTCTCTCGCCCTCTCTCGCTCTCTCTCTCTCCTCTCTCTCTCTCGCTCTCTCTCTCTCTCTCCCTCTCTCTCTCTCTCTCTCTCGCCCTCTCTCTCGCTCGCCCGTGAGAGCAGATGTATTATTAAATACAGACTGACAGAGTGAGATGCAGATGAGAGGCGGTGCGTGACCCCCGTTGTAAACATTGCGTCTGCACCTCCTCCACCGAACACAGCGCCATCTGCAGCCTGCACCCAGGTGAGGGAGAACATGACAAACCTCCACACCCCTGGCTCCCCTCGAGGTTTCCCAACAAACGCATATCACGCCGTGGAAGGGCCTCTTCCCGTGAAAGCTCGGTCCCCATTGTCTCCAGTTCCCTGACCATATATTAACATAGGGGCAATTTGGAGCAGCCGGTTCACCTTGAACCCATGTTTTTGGACTGAAAGGAAACTGGAGCTTTCCTAAAGTGCCATTACACTGATGAGGGGGCATCAAACGTACAGACAAACGTATTGGGGCATCTTATCCCACTGCCCTGAGGTCATGATGAGGTCAGAGGGCAGATGCTGGATTGGGGTGGGGGGTGGGGGAGTGTTCCCCATGCCCATCCAGGGGAGAACGTTTCGGGCGCTGGGCAGATACACCCAGGACAGGACGCCAATCCATCACTGGGCACACACTCACTCACATACTATATAGGGGCAATTTAGAGCAGCCGATTCACCTTGAACCCATGTTTTTGGACTGTGGGAGTTCCCGAAATATAGGCAAGTGGGGCATCCAGAAACTGTACTATACTATACTATGAAATACCACAGCTCTATTATACAGACAAACGTATTGGGGCATTTGATCCCAGTGCCCTTTCTTTTGGGAGAGTTCTCCTGAGGTCAGAAACCGATGCCGGATTTGGGGGGGGGGGGGGGGGGTGTTTCCCCATGCCCATCCAGAGGAGAACG
>JAFMOC010000172.1:500000-512500 GCA_019802505.1 Corydoras sp. C115 | reverse complement strand
ACACACACACACACACACACACACCAACCAACACCCACCAACACCCACCCACCAACCACACACACACACACCAACCAACAAACCAACCAACACCCACCCACCCACCAACCACACACACACACACACACACCAACCAACACCCACCAACCAACCAACACCCACCCACCAACCACACACACACACACACACCAACCAACACCCACCAACACCCACCCACCAACCACACACACACACACACAAACCAACACCCACCCACCAACCACACACACACACACAACCAACACCCACCAACCAACCAACACCCACCAACCAACCAACACCCACCCACCAACCACACACACACACACCAACCAACACCCACCAACCAACCAACACCCACCCACCAACCAACACACACACACACACACCAACCAACACCCACCAACCAACCAACACCCACCCACCAACCACACACACACACACACACACCAACCAACACCCACCAACACCCACCCACCAACCACACACACACACACACCAACCAACACCCACCAACCAACCACACACACACACCAACCAACACCCACCAACCAACCAACACCCACCAACCAACCAACACCCACCCACCAACCACACACACACCAACCAATACCCACCAACCAACCAACACCCACCCACCAACCACACACACACACACACACACACACCAACACACACACCGATACTCACACACGCACGCACACAACCAACACCCACACACCAACACCCACAACCACACGCACACCCACCAACACACACACACACACCCACCAACACACACCAACCAACACCCACAACCAGCAACACACACCGACACACACCCACCCACCAACACCCACACACACACCTGCACCGACACACACCCACAACCACCAACACACACACACACACACCTGCACCGACACCCACACACACTCACCCACCCACCAACCAACACCCACAACCACACCCACCAACACACACAGACACCCACTCACACCCCCACCGATACACACACACACCGATACACACCCACCCACAACACACACCGATACACACACACCACCCAACACCCACACATGTGAACGCACACACCCACCAACACACGGATACACACACATGCGCACGCACACACTCACTCCCCCGCCGACACACCCCCACACCCTGCAGCATGCTTCCATGCAGTGAGGTCGTCATGGCGATGAGGAGCGACCATCATGAGATGTTGGACAAACTGAAGGATGCTGAATGTTTTTTTTTTAAGTGTAAAAAACTTAAAGTGAAAGCAGCCCATTGCTCCCTCCCTCTCTCTCTCTCTCTCTCTCTCCCGCTCTCTCGCCCGCTCGCTCGCCCTGGTCTGATGAGTGATGCCCCGCAGCGTTACTGAAGGTGCTCTGAATTAAAGAGAGAGGAAGTTAGGATTACTGAAGCTCAGTCTGCAGCATCTCAAAACAGAGACAGAACCTTTTCCAAACAGCAGAACACAAGGTCAGTGTGTGTGTGTGTGTGTGTGTGTGTGTGTGTGTGTGTTCCATTAGAGGAAAACATCATTAACCTGAACACACACACACGACTATTTTCTCTTAATCATAACAGTTTATTTCACAGACAGATCAGTAACCGGAGCGAGAGAGAGTAAACAGAACAGAGAGACAGACAGACAGAGAGAGAGACAGACAGATCAGTAACCGGAGCGAGAGAGAGTAAACAGAACAGAGAGACAGACAGACAGACAGAGAGAGAGACAGACAGATCAGTAACCGGAGTGAGAGAGTAAACAGAACAGAGAGACAGACAGACAGAGAGACAGACAGACAGATCAGTAACCAGAGTGAGAGAGAGTAAACAGAACAGAGAGACAGACAGAGAGACAGACAGACAGATCAGTAACCGGAGCGAGAGAGTAAACAGAACAGAGAGACAGACAGATCAGTAACCGGAGCGAGAGAGTAAACAGAACACAGACAGAGACAGAGAGAAAGACAGATCAGTAACCAGAGAGAGAGAGAGAGTAAACAGAACAGACAGACAGACAGAGAGAAAGACAGATCAGTAACCAGAGAGAGAGAGAGAGTAAACAGAACAGAGACAGAGAGCGAGAACGTGAGACAGACAGAGAGCGAGAACGTGAGACAGACAGAGAGCGAGAACGTGAGACAGAGAGCGAGAACGTCAGACAGACAGAGAGCGAGAACGTCAGACAGACAGAGAGCGAGAACGTGAGACAGACAGAGAGCGAGAACGTCAGACAGACAGAGAGCGAGAACGTGAGACAGACAGAGAGCGAGAACGTCAGACAGACAGATCACTGAGTCCTGGATAATGAGGACCCGAAAAAATATACACATCGTATGAGAGAGAGAGAACAGGACAGACAGACAGAGAGAGAGAGCAGGACAGACAGACAGACAGAGAGAGCAGGACAGACAGACAGACAGAGAGAGCAGGACAGACAGACAGAGAGATAGAGAGAGAGAGCAGGACTAAAATACAGACAGAGAGACAGACAGAGACAGTGAGAGCAGACAGACAGAGAGATAGAGAGCAGGACTAAAATACAGACAGACAGAGAGACAGACAGAGACAGTGAGAGCAGGACAGACAGACAGAGAGATAGAGAGCAGGACTAAAATACAGACAGACAGAGAGACAGACAGAGACAGTGAGAGCAGGACAGACAGACAGAGAGATAGAGAGCAGGACTAACATACAGACAGAGCAGGACTAACATACATACAGAGCAGAACAGACAGACAGAGCAGGACAGACAGACAGAGCAGGACAGACAGACAGAGAGAGAGGGAATATAAACATAAGCGTCAGACAGTAAACATAGGACAGATGGAGCTAAACCAAAAAAAACCCATAAGGACAGACGGACAGAGATGGACAGAGACAGACAGAAAGACGAGGTGAAGGATGGACCCATGGGAGGAGACGCAGAGAGACCAAACTGAGTTCGTCCACCCATCTGTCTTTCACCTGTCTTTTTGTCTCACCACCTCACTCTCTCATATTAAGCCCAAAGCCCTTTGTCCTCCACCATTTTATTCCACCTGCCTGTCTCGCGTCTTTATCTCACTTTATCTCACCATTGGGAATCACCGTCTTCTGTCCAGTCCCATCTTCGGTCTTAAGCTGATTTAGTCCATTTGCCTCGTCTCTTGTCTATTTTTCCACTCTCACACACACACACACACACACACACACACACACACACTTCAGAAACAGGACGAGGGACAGCGAGAGGACGACGGACATGAAGAGTGAGACAGTGAAGATAAAAGAAACGAAATAGAGAATCGATCCTTTTATTAAAGGACACATTATGTACAGTAACAAAGACGGAGTTCTTCAAACCGGTACAAAGTTTTATACATATTTATATATTATATAGTAGTTCCTGCAGCCGCCAAAACAAACGTACGAAAGAAAAGAAAAAAAAAAAATAAAAATCCTACGAGTCGCAGCAGACGAACCGAACAAAACCGAACCGGGAGAACGATATGTACACTGTATATATAAATATACAACCCAATCAGAGACGCCGCCGCCGGCGCCGCCCACTCATTAATAAACTAATTAAACAAAATTAACTTCACTCTAAAATCCGTAAAACGTCCGAGAAACAGAATTAAAAACGACACGCGGCGTTCAAATCCAAATTACAAACTAAAGCAAACTTACATTAGAGAGAGAGCGAGCGAGCGAGAGAGAGAGAGAGAGGGGGGGGGGGGGGGGGTCACTCACTGGTAACTTTATTAGGTTCAGCTCCAGGGTTCCTACAGATGGAGTTTGTAGTTCTACGGATGACCTGCTGTCTGATTCTACATCCACAAGGTGGCGCACTAAGGTGGAGGTGTGGGACAGAGTGTACTGTGAGTGGATACAGGGCTCGTACCACCACGCAGAACCATCCGCCACCCTAATGGTACCTGCCGGACTACAGAAGGTGGCTGTAGAATTACAAACCCCATCGAGCCAACGTGTAAATCACTCTGATTAATTAAGATTTACGTTAAAATAATTAAAATGGTCTTAATTTGTCTGATTGGAACGTTAAAGGGAACGGAGTGAGTGAGGATTTCATTTGCATTTTCACATCAAAGTAAAAACTAAAGTCTTAATAAAAACATCAAAGCCGGTGTCATTATCATTATAAGAACAATAACGAGCTAAAGTCAGCTAATCGGATTCAAACACGTAATTAAACAGGATTATAATCCCTAATTAATTCAGGGTGAATGGTTTAAGGCGGAACTTTTAGTTTCATGAAAACACACATTCACTGTTTGAACAAAAGTAGGTGACTGAGGTGACGGTGGGGTCCGAGGAGACGGCGGAGGTGAGGGGTGGGGTCCGGAGAGACGCCGGAGGTGAGGGGGTGGGTTCCGAGGAGACGCCGGGGGTGACGGGTGGGTTCCGAGGAGACGCCGGGGTTGACGGGTGGGTTCCGAGGAGACGCCGGGGGTGACGGGTGGGTTCCGAGGAGACGCCGGGGTTGACGGGTGGGTTCCGAGGAGACGCCGGGGGTGACGGGTGGGTTCCGAGGAGACGCCGGGGGTGACGGGTGGGTTCCGAGGAGACGCCGGGGGAGACGGGTGGGTTCCGAGGAGACGCCGGGGGTGACGGGTGGGTTCCGAGGAGACGCCGGGGGTGACGGGTGGGTTCCGAGGAGACGCCGGGGGTGACGGGTGGGTTCCGAGGAGACGCCGGGGGTGACGGGTGGGTTCCGAGGAGACGCCGGGGGTGACGGGTGGGTTCCGAGGAGACGCCGGGGGTGACGGGTGGGTTCCGAGGAGACGCCGGGGGTGACGGGTGGGTTCCGAGGAGACGCCAGGGTGACGGGTGGGGTCAGAGGAGACGCCAGGGGTGACGGGTGGGTTCCGAGGAGACGCCAGGGGTGACGGGTGGGGTCAGAGGACAAGTCTCCAAGACACCATCTCCTCCATCCAAATACTTTTGTCCAAACAGTGAATAATAATAAATTCCACCTTAAATATCAGGAACTTTACCTCCTTAATTATTCAGAACCTGAGTTAAATAAAACAACTTAATGAAACAGAAGGCCGGCTGTGGGTGGCCAGATCTTTAAAATGACTACATGGTGGGTGGTGGGTGGGGTGTTGGGGTGTGTGGGGGGGGGTAACTGACGTTGCATATCTTAACTTTATTGAATCAAATCAGCAAAACACACAGTTCATTAAAATAATGATAAAATCATTCCGAGGTTTAAATCAGAGCCTCCAACAAACTCGCGTCCAATCAGAGACGAGCCCCGCCCACACCACCATGCTCTCATATTAAATGATTTAAAAACTCCGCCCACCTCACGTTCAAAAATGATGAGGGTCGCAGAACAATGGAAGAAAAGTGTGTGTGAGTGTGTGTGTGAGTGTGTGTGTGTGTGAGTGTGTGAGTGTGTGAGTGTGTGTGTGTGTGTGTGTGTGTGTGTGTGTGTGTGTGTGTGAGTGTGTGTCCACCAGCCGAAGCACCCGTGTGTCAGCGTTGCGAAACCCGGGTTGCCAGATCCCCCGAGGTTCCCACCGGCTCGTTACACTAACAGTGCTCCAGATAATCGATCACCCGGGAGATGGATTTCTGCCCCGTGGTCCCCACGGCGCACTACAAAGCAAGAACAGAGGCGAGTGTGAAACAAACAGTGATCAACGTTCCGCCGCAGAACCCGAGCGACGCCCACGCCGGCGACGGGACACGCCCCGCGATTACATCACACAGAGAGACCTACCTGAATACATTACACCTCCTTTAACATCCATTCATTCATTATCTTCAGCTTTATCCTCTATTAGGGTCGCAGTGGGGGGGGGGGTTCCCCATCCAGGGGAGAACGTTTCGGGCGCTGGGCAGACACACCCAGGACAGGGGGGGCAATCTATCACTGGGCAAACACTCACTCACACACACACTCTATATGGGGCAATTTGGAGAACTCAATTGACTTGATCCATGTTTTTGGACTGTGGGAGGAAACCGGAAAACCCGGAGGAAACCCACGCGGACGCGGGGGAGAACGTGGAAACTCCACCCACATTGGGATTCGAACCGGGAATCCCCAGCACTGAGAGGAGAACATGCCAACCACTAAGCCACCGTGCCACCTGTACTTTAATACAGTACTTAAAATTAAAATCTAATTAATTTAAGGGAGGTGGCACGGTGGCTTAGTGGTTTAGCATGTTCTCCTCTCAGCGCTAGGGATTCCCGGTTCGAATCCCCATCTGGGTGGAGTTTCCATGTTCTCCCCCGTGTCCGTGTGGGTTTCCCCTGGGTTCTCCGGTCTTCCTCCCACAGTCCAAAAACGAGTATCAAGTCAATTGAATTCTCTAAACTGCCCCATATAGAGTGTGTCTGTGTGAGTGTGTGCCCAGCGATGGATTGGCGTCCTGTCCTGGGTGTATCTGCCCAGCGCCTGAGACGTTCTCCCCTGGATGGGCATGGGGAACCCCACCACGACCCTAATAGAGGATAAAGCGGGAGATAATGAATGAATGAAAGGTCAATTGAGTTCTCCAAATTGCCCCATATATAGAGTGTGTATATGATGTGAGGGAGTGTGTCTCCAGTGATAGATTGCCCCCCTGTCCTGGGTGTATCTGCCCAGCGCCCGAAAAATTCTCCCCTGGATGGGCATGGGGAACCCCCCCCCCCCCCACGACCTTAATAGAGGATAAAGAGGAAGATAATGAATGGATGGAATTTAAGGGAGGGGTTTTTAAACATCCTGCTGAGAGGAAAACGCCCATATATGGACATGGAGCTGCATCAGCTGTAAACATTTAACCAAATCCCCCCCCCCCCCCCCCCCCCCATCACCTAATGCAACGGAGAACAATCATTTAAGGTGGAATGGGATCCTGCGTGCGAGCCAATCGAAGGCGTGCACACGTTATGATGTAATAGATCAGCGTGATCACACAGCCAATTAACAGCGTGGAGTTACATCCCTCTCCACAAGCCTGCACTGTGGTGACACGGACACAAGGGGGAGCTCTGACGGCAGTCCACAGCCACAGCAGCGTGACTGATGGCCTGATGAGTCGGCACTCAATCCTCGTCTGATCGGGAGCCATAAATCTTTATTACGGCGTGTGGGTGCATCCCCCCCCCCAACCCCGCCCCACCTGCCCCGCCCACTCCCGTATTTTATGTCGGCTTACCGTGAGGTTCATGAAGTTGAGAAATTTCTTCAGCATTTCGGTCATGATGGAAAAATCTCCTTTAGGTAGACAATCCCTCACAGTCTGCACATTCACCTGCACACACACACACACACGCACACACACACACACACACACACAGCCATAGCACTTAGTATATAATAAAAGTGTTGTAGTAATGTTGTAATATATAATACTATATATAAAATAAAATTCAGAGGTGACGGACGGGGTCCGAGGACAAGCGACAGGTGAGGGACGGGGTCCGAGGACAAGCGACAGGTGAGGGACGGGGTCCGAGGACAAGCGACAGGTGAGGGACGGGGTCCGAGGACAAGCGACAGGTGAGGGACGGGGTCAGAGGAGACGCGACAGGTGAGGGACGGGGTCAGAGGACAAGCGACAGGTGAGGGACGGGGTCCGAGGACAAGCGACAGGTGAGGGACGGGGTCAGAGGAGACGCGACAGGTGAGGGACGGGGTCAGAGGAGACGCTACAGGTGAGGGACGGGGTCAGAGGAGACGCTACAGGTGAGGGATGGGGTCAGAGGAGACGCTACAGGTGAGGGATGGGGTCAGAGGAGACGCTACAGGTGAGGGATGGGGTCAGAGGAGACGCTACAGGTGATGAGTGGGGTCAGAGGAGACGCTACAGGTGAGGGATGGGGTCAGAGGAGACGCTACAGGTGAGGGATGGGGTCAGAGGAGACGCTACAGGTGAGGGATGGGGTCAGAGGAGACGCTACAGGTGAGGGATGGGGTCAGAGGACAGGCTACAGGTGAGGGATGGGGTCAGAGGACAGGCTACAGGTGAGGGATGGGGTCAGAGGACAGGCTACAGGTGAGGGATGGGGTCAGAGGACAGGCTACAGGTGAGGGATGGGGTCAGAGGACAGGCTACAGGTGAGGGATGGGGTCAGAGGACAGGCTACAGGTGAGGGATGGGGTCAGAGGACAGGCTACAGGTGAGGGATGGGGTCAGAGGACAGGCTACAGGTGAGGGATGGGGTCAGAGGACAAGCTACAGGTGAGGGATGGGGTCAGAGGACAAGCTACAGGTGAGGGACGGGGTCCGAGGACAAGCGACAGGTGAGGGACGGGGTCAGAGGAGACGCAACAGGTGAGGGACGGGGTCAGAGGAGACGCTACAGGTGAGGGACGGGGTCAGAGGAGACGCTACAGGTGAGGGACGGGGTCAGAGGAGACGCGACAGGTGAGGGACGGGGTCAGAGGAGACGCGACAGGTGAGGGATGGGGTCAGAGGAGACGCTACAGGTGAGGGATGGGGTCAGAGGACAGGCTACAGGTGAGGGATGGGGTCAGAGGACAGGCTACAGGTGAGGGATGGGGTCAGAGGACAGGCTACAGGTGAGGGATGGGGTCAGAGGACAGGCTACAGGTGAGGGATGGGGTCAGAGGGTGAGGGATGGGGTACAGGACGGCTACAGGGGAGGGATGGGGTCAGGGATGGGGTCAGAGGACAAGCTACAGGTGAGGGATGGGGTCAGAGGACAAGCTACAGGTGAGGGATGGGGTCAGAGGACAAGCTACAGGTGAGGGATGGGGTCAGAGGAGACGCTACAGGTGAGGGATGGGGTCAGAGGACAAGCTACAGGTGAGGGATGGGGTCAGAGGACAGGCTACAGGTGAGGGATGGGGTCAGAGGACAGGCTACAGGTGAGGGATGGGGTCAGAGGACAGGCTACAGGTGAGGGATGGGGTCAGAGGACAGGCTACAGGTGAGGGATGGGGTCAGAGGAGACGCTACAGGTGAGGGATGGGGTCAGAGGACAAGCTACAGGTGAGGGATGGGGTCAGAGGAGATGACAGAGGTGACAGGTGGTGTCAGAGGACAGGCTACAGGTGAGGGATGGGCTCAGAGGAGACACACAATTCCCCCATAGCACTTAGTATATAAAAAAGTGTTGTAGTGATGATGTAATAAATAAATAATATTAAATATATAATAAATTGACTCACAGGACTCTCCTGACACAAACAGCCGAGCAGCAGCGCAGTGTACGATGCTACAATACTGTCCTCCATGTGTTTCCCAGCATGCTGCAGCACTGCACACACACACACACACACACACACACACACACACACGGGAATGTTTCCTAAATCAGTGTGACATCCTCACAAACACACCGACATGCACTGAATCACCCAGTGGTCCTGAAGCTGAGGGTCTTGGAGCGCCATCTGGTGGCCGACGAATACAACTACAGCACTCATGTTAAATGTAAATATGAGGATCAGTTGCCCCAGCTGCTTATTACCTCCAATGATCAAAATTATTATTTAATCTGTTTTTATTTAATTATGACCCCCCCCCCCCACTTTCAAAAACAGAACGCGTGTTATATATTGGGTTCTGTAAACGCGGAACCACGTCGGCCCGTCGGACTCCCGAACCTTTATTAAAGTCCAGCTCCTCCTCTTCCTCCTCTTTCTCCTTCTCGGCGTCGGCGTCGCTGTTTTCGGCGGCGACCCACTGCATCTCGCCGCTCGTCACCTGCCACTGACCGCTCGCGTCGGCCTGGGGCTTCGGAGCTTCGCTGATGATGTCGTCCGCCTGCGCCTCCGCCAGCACGGCGGCTCGTTCACGCTCGAGGAACAGCTGCGCACACACACACACACACACACACACACACACACACTTATCACTGCTAGCACACACACTAATGTGACTGTAAACCAGTGCTTCTCAAATAGTGGGGCGCGCCCCCTGGGGGGGGGGGGGGGCGCAGTGCGGTGCCTGGGGGGGGGGGGGGGGGGGAAATGGTGAATGTAGCGCCTGGCTTCACTGTCACTGTAACTTCACTGTCACTGTAACTTCACTGTCACTTCACTGTCACTGTAACTGTAACTTCACTGTCACTGTAACTTCACTGTCACTGTAACTTCACTGTCACTGTAACTTCACTGTCACTTCACTGTCACTGTAACTGTAACTTCACTGTCACTGTAACTGCGCTGTAACTGCACTGGGGGGGGGGGGGGGGCCTGGTGAATGTAGCGCCTGGCTTCACTGTCACTGTAACTTCACTGTCACTTCACTGTCACTGTAACTTCACTGTCACTTCACTGTCACTAACTGCGCTGTAACTGCACTGGGGAAGGGGGGGGGGGGGGCTGGTGAATGTAGCGCCTGGCTTCACTGTCACTGTAACTTCACTGTAACTGTAACTTCACTGTCACTTCACTGTAACTGTAACTTCACTGTCACTGTAACTGCGCTGTAACTGCACTGTAAATGTAACTTCACTGTAACTGTACTGTAACTGCACTGTATCTTCACTGTAACTGCACTGTATCTTCACTGTAACTGCACTGTATCTTCACTGTAACTGCATCTTCACTGTAACTTCACTGTACCTTCACTGTAACTAAAGGTGGGAGATGAAGAAAGACCGGTGTGTCCTCTGTGTATTTAAATGTTGGCAGCGGACAGCGTGAAGCCAAATAAATGAAGGCGTCACTTAAAGACATTAAACCCCAATCACGCTGGAGTTTTTAATCGTAAACGTTACGAGTATAACCAGCAATCATAACGCTTTATGAAGCTGCTTTAGAAAAGCTGTGCTGCAGAACGGACGCGTTGGAGACATTAGTTCTGACTTCCTCAAAAAAAAAAAAAAAAAAAAAAATAATAATAATAATAATAATAAAAAAAATAAAAATAAATAAAAAAACAGCGCTAATTGTTGTATTCATTTTTGTTTTGTAGGTTAAAATGTTAATATATTGAGCAACTGAATTAATATTGCTGATGAATTTGAATTTATTATTATTAATTGATTTTGATTTAATTCTTCAGTATCAAATGCCAGTCGGTTCAAAAATGTTTCAAATTTAAATAAGGATTTCATTCGTTTCTGTTACAAACTAAAAAACAAAGTTAATAAACTGATTCTTTGTTCTAAGATGATCTATATTTCTTTCTTTTTTGTTAATAAGCATACATTGTTATAAAAGAGCTGTACTTATAACAAATTTATAGACAAATCTAGGGTGTGAGCTGCAATATTCGTTAATAAGGATAAGAGCTGTACTTATAACAAATTTATAGACAAAAAAATCATACCTTTGAAGTGGACAGTGGGGATCATGTAAAAAAAACAAGTTATTTATTTTTTAAAAAAACCACGCTTTAGTCATGTGGTGGGGGGGAAAATCTGACGAATCAGAATCGAGAGTTGAATGTAGTGTACAGTGTGTAAAAATTATTTATCCCATTTTGTCATGTGTGTGTGTGTGTGTGTGTGTGTGGGAGGGGGCACAAAATGTTTTCTTCTTCCAAGGGGGGGGCTTAACAGAAAATAATTGAGAATCACTGCTGTAAACAAAAAGCCATCAGCCAATAGCATCGGAGCTGGAACGGCCAATGGCGACCACGCCCACACACCTGCACCAGGGCCGACAGAGCATCGGTCGTCTCATCGGCGCTCGGTCTTTTCTCGGCGCCCGTCGCCCCGTCCGTCTCCAGCAGACTGCAATCCACCCGAATCTCCATGAAGCTGTGCCGGTTCCGGGAACTGTACTCCACCAGGTTTATCAAGAGCCCCAGACCCTATAACAGCACAGCCGTGTTACTGAGGGACATCAAAGAGACGGCGGGAGGCGGGGCTTCAGATCTGAGACGGGCGGTCGGGCGTACCAGAACACGGATGTCGAACCTCTGCTCCTGCGGGAGGAGCCGCGGAACCTTCAGAATACAGTTCAGCACAGTGGGGATTAACTGATCCTGCTCTCCGGTCTTAGTGCTGCCCCACTCTACAGAGAGAGAGAGAGAGAGCGGCGAGGGAGAGAGAGAGAGAGAGAGAGCTGTATTAGTGCTCTAAACTGTTATAGAGTAACAGTGTAATTTCATTATTAGTTCTCAGTTTGGTTCCTGTGCGGTACCGTTATCGTGCGTGAGGTTCAGCATCACTCCCAGCACCGCCCTCATACAGTCCTCCACTGCTTTCCCCACGTTACCATGGTTACCGGAAACCAGAGTGGAGCCTGACCCCCCGTCACCACAGTGGAGCTGAATCATGGACTCACAGCAACGGAGAGCTCTAGAACCACAGAGCGAGAGTGAGAGTGAGAGAGAGAGAGAGAGAGAGAAAGAGGGCGAGAGAGAGGGCGAGAGAGAGAGAGAGAGCGAGAGAGAGAGAGAGCGAGAGAGAGAGAGTGAGAGAGAGAGAGAGCTACTATGTGAATGGTGGACTTGTTTACAAACAAGTTTCACACACACACTGTAATACACACCCAACTGGCAGCACACATACAAGCACTCGCACACACAATCACATGCACTCGCACCCACATACAC
>JAFMOC010000172.1:482500-495000 GCA_019802505.1 Corydoras sp. C115 | reverse complement strand
CGCAGACGTTCTGCAGAGAAGCGTACCTGTGTCTGCGCGTCCCTGTGGGTCACTGATCTGAGACCCGTCCCCCGCAGCTCCCTGCATTTCAAATCCAGCCGCCGCCTTCGTCTTCTTCCTCCCGTTCCGCTCCTCCTCCTCCTCCTCGTCCTCCTCACTGTCACTTTCACTCAGGTCGTCAAAGCCAAAGTACTTGATCTTGTAGCTGGTCCCGGGTTCGGGCTCCTCCCCTTCACAGGCCCCGTCCTCGAACCCGAAGAACTCCAGCTTGCACTCCAGTTTTGATTTGGTCGGGCGGAACCTGCGAGTGTAACGGCACGTCGGTACGTTATTGGTACGTCAGTGCTACAGTGGAGCATGCGCCCCCTGGGGGTGGGTGATATTGGTACATCATTAGTACTTTAGTGCTACAGTGGAGCACGCGCCCCCTGGGGGTGGGTGATATTGGTACATCATTAGTACTTTAGTGCTACAGTGGAGCACGCGCCCCCTGGGGGTGAGTGATATTGGTACGTCATTAGTACGTTAGTGCTACAGTGGAGCACGCGCCCCCTAGGGGTGGGTGTTATTGGTACGTCAATGGTACGTTAGTGCTACAGTGGAGCACGCGCCCCCTGGGGGTTGGTGATATTGGTACGTCATTGGTACGTCAGTGCTAAGGTGGAGCACGCGCCCCCTGGGGGTGGGTGATATTGGTACGTCATTGGTACGTCAGTGCTACAGTGGAGCACGCGCCCCCTGGGGGTGGGTGATATTGGTACATCAATAGTACGTTAGTGCTACAGTGGAGCACGCGCCCCCTGGGGGTGGGTGAAATTGGTACGTTATTAGTACGTCAGTGCTACAATGGAGCACGCGCCCCCTGGGGGTTTCGTGAAATTGGTACATTATTGGTACGTCAGTGCTACAGTGGAGCACGCGCCCCCTGGGGGTGTGTGATATTGGTACGGCATTGGTACGTCAGTGCTACGGTGGAGCACGCGCCCCCTGGGGGTGGGTGAAATTGGTACGTCATTAGTACGTCAGTGCTACAGTGGAGCACACGCCCCCTGGGGGTGAGTGATATTGGTACGTTATTAGTACGTTAGTGCTACAGTGGAGCACGCGCCCCCTGGGGGTGGGTGATATTGGTACGTCATTAGTACGTTAGTGCTACAGTGGAGCACGCGCCCCCTGGGGGTGGCTGATATTGGTACATCATTAGTACGTTAGTGCTACAGTGGAGCACGCGCCCCCTGGGGGTGAGTGATATTGGTACGTTATTAGTACGTTAATGCTACAGTGGAGCACGCGCCCCCTGGGGGTGGGTGATATTGGTACGGCATTGGTACGTCAGTGCTACGGTGGAGCACGCGCCCCCTGGGGGTGAGTGATATTGGTACGTTATTAGTACGTTAGTGCTACAGTGGAGCATGCGCCCCCTGGGGGTGGGTGTCATTGGTACGTCAGTGCTACGGTGGAGCACGCGCCCCCTGGGGGTGAGTGATATTGGTACGTTATTAGTACGTTAATGCTACAGTGGAGCACGCGCCCCCTGGGGGTGGGTGATATTGGTACGGCATTGGTACGTCAGTGCTACGGTGGAGCACGCGCCCCCTGGGGGTGAGTGATATTGGTACGTTATTAGTACGTTAGTGCTACAGTGGAGCACGCGCCCCCTGGGGGTGGGTGATATTGGTACGTCATTAGTACGTTAGTGCGACAGTGGAGCACGCGCCCCCTGGGGGTGGGTGATATTGGTACGGCATTGGTACGTCAGTGCTACGGTGGAGCACGCGCCCCCTGGGGGTGAGTGATATTGGTACGTTATTAGTACGTTAGTGCTACAGTGGAGCATGCGCCCCCTGGGGGTGGGTGTCATTGGTACGTCAGTGCTACAGTGGAGCACGCGCCCCCTGGGGGTGGGTGATATTGGTACATTATTGGTACGTCAGTGCTACAGTGGAGCATGCGCCCCCTAGGGGTGGGTGTTATTGGTACGTCATTAGTACGTTAGTGCTACAGTGGAGCACGCGCCCCCTGGGGGTGGGTGATATTGGTACGTCATTAGTACGTTAGTGCGACAGTGGAGCACGCGCCCCCTGGGGGTGGGTGATATTGGTACGTCATTAGTACGTTAGTGCGACAGTGGAGCACGCGCCCCCTGGGGGTGGGTGATATTGGTACGGCATTGGTACGTCAGTGCTACGGTGGAGCACGCGCCCCCTGGGGGTGAGTGATATTGGTACATTATTGGTACGTCAGTGCTACAGTGGAGCATGCGCCCCCTAGGGGTGAGTGTTATTGGTACGTCATTAGTACGTTAGTGCTACAGTGGAGCACGCGCCCCCTGGGGGTGGGTGTTATTTGTATGCTATTGGTACGTTAGTGCTACAGTGGAGCACGCGCCCCCTGGGGGTGGGTGATATTGGTACGTCATTAGTATGTTAGTTCTAATGTGGAGCATGCGCCCCCTGGGGGTGGGTGATATTGGTACGTCATTAGTACGTTAGTGCTACGGTGGAGCATGCGCCCCCCTGGGGGTGGGTGATATTGGTACGTTATTGGTACGTTATTGGTACGTCAGTGCTACAGTGGAGCACACTCCCCCTGGGGGTGGGTGTTATTGGTACGTCAGTGCTACAGTGGAGCATGCGCCCCCTGGGGGTGGGTTATATTGGTACGTCATTAGTACGTTAGTGCTACAGTGGAGCACGCGCCCCCTGGGGGTGGGTGAGTGGGTGTACCTGCTGTATTTGGGAGGCGGTGTGTCCGTTTTCCGGCGGAAGGTCCCGGCGTCCCCGAGGTCGGTGGGCGTGACGGTCACACACTCGTCCACGCTGCGCTCGATGGAGTCCTGTATGGTGACGTTACACACCGACACACAGGACGGGTGCAGCACGGTGTAGTCCCGGACGCGTCCCCGTCCCTTCGTCTCCGGCGCCTTGGTCACCGCCGGACCCCCCGGCTTTATCGTGGGTGCAGAGTTGGGTGTAGGCGTCGGGTTTCGGCCGCAGTTGCCGACGGACACGGGCGGGTTCGGCGCCGCCGCGGTGGGCGGGGGCTCCGGATCCCCCTTCCTATTGGCTCGCCGGTAGACGCGGTCTCTCGCCGGCTTGATCAAAGGAAGCTGATCAAAGTCCACCGGTATCGCCGTCGCGTCCACATCCCCCTCCGGCCTGACGGTCTTCGGCTCGTCCGGGAACTCCGCGGCTCGCCTGGACTCTCCGTCCGCGGGTTCGGCGTCGGCGCCGTAATCCGGGAGCCGCGTGTGGGTGGGGTTTGCGTCGGGCGCGGGCGGATGCCCGCCGGCGTTCCCGCCGGATCTAGGGTCAGCGGCGGCGCGGGTCGAGACTGTGACGTGAAAAGAGTGAAAAGAGTGACGATAAAGTATTACAGCTAGGGATGAGCTGCAATATTCGCTGATTCGACGATTCGATTCGGAGAACCGTAGTCGACTATATGTACCATTTTGACCACATGGGGGCGCCCATGGCTGCTGCTAAGCATTAGTTTTCACATGAAATGTCTTTGTTTTCGTTATATATATAGCCTTTTGTCAAATAAAATCATCCTAATTTCTGTTAATATTTTTTTTTTAATGATGTGTGCGCTTTAACAATAGGCTTCACATTAATAAAGCTCCCCCCAAACGGGGATCCCATTTACGGTGCTCTAGAAAAACAAGTAAAATATAAAAAAAAAAAAAAAAGAATTTTTTAAAAACCACGCTTATAGCGCCATCTTGTGGTGAAATTTTAACAGATTCGACTAGCAGTCGACTATAGGGAAAATCTGACGAATCAGATTTGACTATAAAAATCCATAGTTGAATACAGCCCTAATTACAGCGCGCGCCACGCCGCCGACATACCCGCATTGGCTCCGCCCTCTATTGGCTCCGCCTCCGGCTCGCTCTTCGGCTCGTCGTCGCTGTCGAAGCTGAACGGGTCGTCCCCGCCGCTGCGCTCCAGCCGGGATCGTTTGGGGAACTCGGGCGTGGAGAGCACGTGGGCGGGCCGCTTGGCGCCCAGCTGAGCTTTGTAGGTGGTCTCCCCCCATTTGGTGCTGAGCGTGGCCTTGCGGTTGGCGAACACCTCCTCGAATTTGGAGTTGGCCTCGCCGCCTTTCCTCGAGTAGGTCTTGCTGAACTTGGACGTCATGGCGACGCCGCGTTACATATTCACTGCGGGGACAGGAGATCAGAGCTCAGACACTCGAGCGTGGAGGCGGTGTGAGCGCCACACTGTGGCGTGACGTGGTATAAGATGGACCTTCAGCTTCACTCATGAACTTCGTTTTGGAGGAACCATAAACAAACCCTCCACCTGTTAGAACCATAAACATGAACCGCACCCTGCACACTGATGAGTGGTTGGCATGTTCTCCCTATAGGCTGGGGATTCGGGTTCTCCATTTCCCTCCCGAAAACATGGACTCAAGGTAAATGGAATGCACTAAATTGCCCCATATAGAGCGTGTTTGTGTGTCCCTGTCCTGGGTGTATCTGCAGAGTGCCCAAATCACCCCCCCACACCCCCAACCCTAGTGGAACATAATGAATGAATGGTACTCAAGGCAGGCGGCACGGTGCCTTAGTGGTTTGGCATGTTCTCCTCTCAGTGCTAGGGATTCCCGGTTGGAATCCCCATCTGGGTGGAGTTCCCATGTCCCCGTGTCCGCGTGGGTTTCCTCCGGGTTCTCCGGTTTCCTCCCACAGTTCGAAAACATGGATCAAGGTCAATTGAGTTCTCCGAATTGCCCCATATAGAGTGTGTCTGTGTGAGTGAGTGTGTGCCCAGCGATAGATTGCCCCCCTGTCCTGGGTGTATCTGCCCAGCGCCCTAAATGTTCTCTCCCCCCCCCCAGTACAACATAATAAATGAATGAATGGATGATACTCAAGGCGAGAGGCACGGTGGGTTAGTGGTTTAGCATGTTCTCCTCTCAGCGCTGGGGATTCCCGGTTGGAATCCCCATCTGGGTGGAGCTCCCATGTCCTCCCCGTGTCCGCGTGGGTTTCCTCCGGGTTCTCCGGTTTCCTCCCACAGTCCAAAAACATGGCTCAAGGTCAATTGAGTTCTCCAAATTGCCCCATATAGAGTGTGTGTGTGTGTGTGTGCCCAGCGATAGATTGCCCCCCTGTCCTGGGTGTATCTGCCCAGCGCCCGAAACGTTCTCCCCTGGATGGGCATGGGGAACCCCCCCCCCGCGCAACCCTAATAGACGATAAAGCGGAAGATAAAGGATGGATCGATACTCAAGGCTCAACCACGTCAGTGTCACCGCGGTACTGAGAACCATCCGCCACCCTAATGACCCCCGCTCTGTCCACGGTCCTGATCATCAGAGAACCGAGAACCGTAAGGAGGACTCACAGAGGGCAGAGAAACACACGGACTACAAAATGGACCCGAAGAACTACAAATCCCATCTGTAAAGAAACATGGTGTCGCGGACGAACTGTATATCGTTTCTCTTTGATGTGATGTGTTTGATGTTTGACGTAATAACATTTTGCATTGACATTTTTTAAAGTAATTAAGTAATTAAAAAAGTAATTAAGTATTTGAAACCAATTACAAACCGAAAACATGGCCAAAATACACATTGCGTAAAAACCCAATGAGGCGTAAACACCTAAGATGGTTATTTATGAACATAATGATAAATTTGAATATGTTAATGAGTAATTAACAGTTTTTTTTTTTTTTTAAGATGGTAATTAAACAGTGGAGTGTTTACAGCACGACGTTAGCATTAGCATTTAGCTCAGACTTGCAGGCTGGGTTCGGGTCCGAGTTAGACCTCTGTATTATTAGAAATATGAATCTAAAACGTCATTAATTGATTAATTAAAGCTGTTAATTGCCCCCCGCGCCGCGCCGCGCGCTTGCCGGGTTTGGTGGAGTTTATTCGACCTGCAGCTCGGCTCCGTGCGCTCGGCTCCGCGGCTCTCCTCCTCAGCGTGTGAACCCCGCAGCCTGGCCCCGGACCCCGGACCCGGACCCCGGACCCCCGCGCCGATCGCATCGAATCCGAGCCGAGGGCTGAACTCACGCTCCACGCGCTAAACTCTGTTTATTGTCAGCCCCTTTCCACCATGACACGCCATTAACGCCAAGCCCCGCCTCTTCCGCCCCCAACCAATCGCCTCGGACCTCACGTTTTCAAACCGTTTCGTCTTTATTACTTTTTTTTTTACGTTCTGTGTCCGTCCTTATTTATAAATTCACGGCCCGTCTGCGTTTTAAACCTTTAAAAAACGTTTTTAAAGCGTTTTTAAATGCGACGTGTGGCGGAAACGGACGCCTGTGAGCGCGAGATGTAGTTCTTCATGGAAAGAACTACAAGTCCCAGACGCACCGGCATCCGCTACGAGCTTTTTAACAACCAACGGTGTGATTGAATCGTGATTAAAGTTTTACAATTAAAAAAAACGTTTAAAATACAGGATTACTGGCTGTTTAATTAATTTAAAAAAAATAATTAACGTTTTAAGGTAAGAGTTCTGCCAACGGTTGGTTTGTGTAACCGTGCACTAGGAAATACCCGGATGAGGACCTCACACCTGATTGGTCAGGAGGTCGGTTTTTAAGCCGCTTTGCTTCAGACCGTAGTACAAAAAAAAAAATAATAAAAGCTATAATAATTAATTATTATTTAACTTTACGTCTTTTTTAACCACTAGGTGACATAAAAACAACTATTTTTATAAGTTTATGTTTTAAAGGATTTTAAACACGTGATAAAATACAACTTTTTAAGCTAGCATAATTCAACGAGCTTTTAAAAAAATCTTTTTCGTTCTCCCCGTGTCCGCGTGGGTTTCCTCCGGGTTCTCCGGTTTCCTCCCACAGTCCAAAAACATGGATGAAGTCAATTGAGTTCTCCAAATTGCCCCATATAGAGTGTGTCTGTGTGAGTGAGTGTGTGTCCAGTGATAGATTGCCCCCCTGTCCTGGGTCTATCTGCCCAGCGCCCGAAACGTTCTCCCCTGGATAGGCATGGGGAACCGACCCCCCCACCAATCGCGACCCTAATAGAGGATAAAGCGGAAGATAATGAATGAATTTTTGTGTTCTACATCCACAAGGTGGCGCAATAAGGTGGAGGTGTGTTATAGAGTGTACACAGAGTCAATACAGGCTTAAACTCCAGCAGTACGCCATGCCCATCCAGGGGAGAACGTTTCGGGCACTGGGCAGATACACCCAGGACAGGGCACCAATCCATCGCTGGGCACACACTCACTCACACAGACACACTCTATATGGGGCAATTTGGAGAGTTCAATTGACTTGATCCATGTTTTTAGACTGTGGGAGGAAACCGGAGAACCCGGAGGAAACCCACATAGACACAGGGAGAACATGGAAACTCCACTCAGATGGGGATTCGAACCGGGAATCCCTAGCGCTGAGAGGAGAACATGCTAAACCACTAAGCCACCGTGCCGCCTGGGGACTAACATAGTATAGAGAAACAGGTGGACTACAGAATGTAATTGTAGAACTACAAACCCCATCTGTATGAAGGTGGAGCTGATTCAGCGCCTGTACTACTCATTCATTCATTATCTCCCGCTTTATCCTCTTTAGGGTCGCGGGGGGGGGCGGTTCCCCATGCCCATCCAGGGGAGAACGTCTTGGGCGCTGGGCAGATACACCCAGGACAGGGCACCAATCCATCGCTGGGCACACACTCACACACACACACAGACACACTCTATATGGGGCAATTTGGAGAACTCAATTGACCTTGATCCATGTTTTTGGACTGTGGGAGGAAACCGGAGAACCCGGAGGAAACCCACACGGACACGGGGAGAACATGGAAACTCCACTCAGATGGGGATTCGAACCGGGAATCCCTAGCGCTGAGAGGAGAACATGCTAAACCACTAAGCCACCGTGCCGCCTGGGGACTAACATAGTATAGAGAAACAGGTGGACTACAGAATGTAATTGTAGAACTACAAACCCCATCTGTATGAAGGTGGAGCTGATTCAGCGCCTGTACTACTCATTCATTCATTATCTTCCGCTTTATCCTCTATTGGGGTCGCGCTGGGGTTCCCCATGCCCATCCAGGGGAGAACGTTTCGGGCACTGGGCAGATAGACTCAGGACAGGGCGCCAATCCATCGCTGGACACACACTCACTCACACAGACACACTCTATATGGGGCAATTTGGAGAACTCAATTGACCTTGCTCCATGTTTTTGGACTGTGGGAGGAAACCGGAGAACCCGGAGGAAACCCACATGGACACAGGGAGAACATGGAAACAGGTGGAGCTGATTCAGCGCCTGTTCTACTGTTTTTTTTTTTTAAATGCCGTATTGTAGTTCTGTTTTTAACCACCAGGCGGCAGGTTATTTACTTCTTGCAACACAGAATACATCAGATTCCTGTTTCGTGTGTGAGCGCTGACTCAGAATCGTTTTTATTTCTTTTATTTTATACATTTAATGTATCAGTACGAAGGAGAACAGCGTGTTTAACATCATATGTCAAACGTTAGAGAATAAATTTCCCGTCACTTCAAAGTATTTCATTAAAAAAAAAAAAATACTAGAGAAATAAAATACATCCAAGTCAACAATCCCCATCATGCTCGTTAAGGCGGGGCTTCCACCCTTTTTAGACGGCCATCTCTGATTGGCCATTCTGCGTCTGGTGTGGCCCTCCATGGGCCCGATGAGTCCACGGACGGAGATGCGGAGTCAAGGCTCTATCTCCACGGGAACCACGGTGAGAGGGACGTCCTCGTTACCGCGGCGAACGACCATCTGTAAGCTGGAGTGAGCGTTGATCACGGCGCTGACGTCGGCCGCAGAGGTTACGCGCTTGCCGTTCACCGAAATGATGACGTCGTTGTCCTTAACTCCGCCCCTGCGAAGAGAGAGAAGGGCAAAGTACAACAGAAACCAGTTTGAACCAGCTACAGACCAGAACTGACCAGTTTAAACCGGTTACAGACCAGTTTAAACCAGTTCCAGACCAGAACTGACCAAATTAAACCAACTACAGACCAGAACTGACCAGTTTAAACCAGTTACAGACCAGAACTGACCAGTTTAAACCAGTTACAGACCAGAACTGACCAGTTTAAACCAGCTACAGACCAAGAACTGACCAGTTTAAACCAGTTACAGACCAGAACTGACCAGTTTAAACCAGTTACAGACCAGAACTGACCAGTTTAAACCAGCTACAGACCAAGAACTGACCAGTTTAAACCAGCTACAGACCAGAACTGACCAGTTGAAACCAGTTACAGACCCAAACTGACCAGTTTAAACCAGTTACAGACCCAAACTGACCAGTTTAAACCAGCTACAGACCAAGAACTGACCAGTTTAAACCAGTTACAGACCAGAACTGACCAGTTTAAACCAGTCGCAGAACAGAACTGACCAGTTTAAACCAGTTACAGACCAGAACTGACCAGTTTAAACTAGCTACAGACCCGAACTGACCAGTTTAAACCGGTTACAGACCAGAACTGACCAGTTTAAACCAGCTCCAGACCAGAACTGACCAGTTTAAACCAGCAATAGACCAGAACTGACCAGTTTAAACCAGTTACAGACCCAAACTGACCAGTTTAAACCAGTTCCAGACCAGAATTGGCCAGTTTCAGACCAGAACTGACCAGTTTAAACCAGCTACAGACCCGAACTGACCAGTTTAAACCAGCTACAGACCAGAACTATCCAGTTTAAACCAGCTACAGACCCGAACTGACCAGTTTAAACCAGTTACAGACCCAAACTGACCAGTTACAGACCAGAACTGACCGGTTTAAACCAGTTACAGACCCCAACTGACCAGTTAAAACCAGCTACAGACCAGAACTGACCAGTTTAAACCAGTTACAGACCAGTTTAAACCAGTTACAGACCCGAACTGACCAGTTTAAACCAGCAATAGACCAGAACTGACCAGTTTAAACCAGCAATAGACCAGTTTAAACCAGTTACAGACCCAAACTGACCGGTTTAAACCAGTTACAGACCCAAACTGACCAGTTTAAACCAGCTACAGACCAGAACTGACCAGTTTAAACCAGCAATAGACCAGAACTGACTAGTTTAAACCAGTTCCATACCAGAACTGACCAAAAACTGACCACTCCACCCACTGAACCCACTTTACCTACTGAACCCACTCCACCCACTGAACCCACTCCACACACTGAACCCACTCCCACTATTAACCCACTCTGTCTCTTCATCGTAGTATTCATGAGGTCAAGCACCAATGGTGGATGAGAGGAATCATCTGGCTCACAATCATCATTCTAATTCGTCTCACTCACACAGCTGCAGGGGTTTTGGTGATGACCTCAGCGACGTAGGCACCGGAGGTGATGTCAGGAAAATCTCCCAGCTTGTCCTTCAGCTCCTTCCCCAACCTGTCAATCAAACGGGGTTCACGTGAGGCCATTTTATTAGATACACCTCCTCAATCTTCACACCCCCCCCCCCCCCCCCCCCCGAGCTTTAAGAGGCGTTATGAACTCACTCCGGCGTCAGAGACATCATCCGAATGCCGATGTACTTCTTCTTGGCCGTCACTCGACCTGCGAACCAACCAATCGACTCGCGTGAGTTGGGACTCGAACCCGACCCGACCCGACCCGAGCGATCGAGCCCCGAGACGTGTTCTGACCTCTGGCCTGTCTGTCGTAGGACTCCGTCAGGAACTGCTTGATCTTATCCGACGGGATGGCGAACGAGATTCCCGCCGTCACCTTCAGAGTGTTTATCCCGATCACCTCGCCGTCCTGCCGAACAGAACACGGGGTCACGCTGCTTCCTGAGCGCCGCATTTTAATGTGGAGACAAATAGCCAGAGAAACGAAGCACCTACCAGATTAACAAGCGGCCCTCCGGAGTTCCCATACTGAAACGTGAGAGAACCGTGAAGTTAAAACACCAAAAGAACGGCGTTTACGGTACAGAATAGAATAAAACTTACATTAAATGGAAAATCATCTTTGGCAGTCTGGCAGACAAATACATGTACAATACAATAAACACGTATATATATAAAAATAAATATATATATATATATTCATTCATTCATTATCTTCCACTTTATCCTCTATTAGGGTCATGGGGGGGGGGGGGGTTCCCCATGTCCATCCAGTGGAGAACGTCTCTCGGGCGCTGGGCAGATACACCCAGGACAGGGCGCCAAAAAAAAAAAAAAAAAAAAAAAAAAAAAAAAAAAATATATATATATATATATATATATATATATATATATATATATATATCATTCATTATCTCCCGCTTTTTCCTATATTAGGGTCACGGGGGGGAAGGGGGGGGGTGTTTCCCATGCCCATCCAGGGGAGAACGTTTTGGGCGCTGGGCAGATAGACCCAGGACAGGGCGCCAATCCATCGCTGGGCACACACTCACTCACACAGACACACTATATATGGGGCAATTTGGAGAACTCAACTGACTTCATCCATGTTTTTTGGACTGTGGGAGGAAACCGGAGAACCCGGAGGAAACCTACTGAGAGGAGAACATGCTAAACCACTAAGCCACCGTGCCGCCCTTATATATATATATATACTGTATATATATATCCGACACAGACACAAACACGTGTGACATCCGTGTTTACGGTACAGACGCAAACACACGGACCTCCGTCCTGGGATAAGAGGTGCAGGGTGGGTGTCATGGTGGTGCAGCGGTTAGCGCTTATGCCTTATATTCAAAAGACGTAGTTAAGGACAGCATGGTCCCTCCTGCATGTCCTCCACATGCTGATTGGTTTACTTAAGACACTAACCCGTCTGAGCGTTTGGGGTTCTAACGTACGAGGGTTTCGGGTCTGAGGTGGAACAACTGCATCCTGTAATAATAACAAATGTTTATTTAATATTCTTAAATATTTATTAAGACCGTGCGGTACGGTGGCTTAGTGGTTTAGCATGTTCTCCTCTCAGCACTAGGGAATCCCCATCTGGGTGGAGTTTCCATGTTCTCCCCGTGTCCGCGTGGGTTTCCTCCGGGTTCTCCGGTTTCCTCCCACAGTCCAAAAACATGGATCAAGTCAATTGAGTTCTCCAAATTGCCCCATATAGAGAGTGTATGTGTGCGTGTGTGTGTGTCCAGCGATAGATTGGCGCCCTGTCCTGGGTGTATCTGCCCAGCGCCCAAGACGTTCTCCCCTGGATGGGCAAGGGGAACCCCCCCCCACCACGACCCTAATAAAGGTTAAAGTGGAGGATAATGAATGAATGGATTTATTAAGACCGTAGTGCGTCGTGAACACAAAGGGTATTTGTTTGGGTGCAATCTCCAGTCTTACCGCTAGATGTCAGTAATGTCATTATAATAATGTCACACTCATGTCTGAATTTCGATCTTGTGACTTCTTAGGCTTCCACACTTGTGACGTCAGTTTCAGCAAACCGTGAGCGTGACGTCACAATCACATGGCTTGATTAGAAACCGATTGGGGTCTGAAATCTGGAACCCACTGA